>JBBPBX010022483.1:5158-41377 GCA_038048925.1 Garcialebias charrua
TTATTTTAGCAGAACTTGACAGATGCAATATTATTTTCACCCTAAGAGGTTGTTTTACCACATTTTGCTGTGATCAGATGTAACTCTAATGATATATTTGTTGTTATTTGAGCTGAAGTTTAAGTTGATTACCTTTTTTATGCTTTGGTTCTGGATTTATTACCTGAGAAATAGAAAGATGCTGAATAAACATGAAATAATTTATTTTCAAAACAATTAAGCTGAGTATGTGGCATGATAGAGCAGTTTTTTAACAAAATAAAACACATTTATTCTGGGTGCACAACAGTCAAGATTTAAATAGTATAACTGATTTGGAAAATATTGAAAAATTATATATGCCCCAAGAAGAATTAATGCAATTGTTTGCTCTTTAAGCTTTGAGGCTTGGATTTATAAAAAAAAAAAAAAAAAAAGAAGTAAATTCTTGCTCATGTAACAGTCAAAGTCAAAAATGAATCATACTTTCTCTTTGTCATATTTAATGTACATTTGTGATTTTCTTTTAACAAAACATTTTTAGTTGCAATGCATGGAACGTACTTGAAAATAATTATTAAGTCTTGTCCACCAACTTGTAAGATGGCAGCCATGGCCAACATGGTTCAAACCATCCAGAGGACCTGACTTAATGTTGTTGGATTTTTTTTTTTAAACCTGGATTATTGAGCATGAACTTTGATGTTTTGAACCACTTTGGCCATGGCTGCTTTCAGACGAGTCGGTAGGGGAGAGGGTGGACTTCAGAAACCATCTTAGCACCATCAAACTGGTTGACCCACCATGTGAAGGTGCTATTTATAAGAATGAGTTTGTTGTGGCTCCTCGGACTGATGAAGTATTTTGGATGAACGACAAAACATTTCAACACAAATAAACCAGAGGACCTGACATAACTTTGTTGGATGTTTACTACCATGTTGACTTAAAATATTTGAAACATCAGTAATAGGTGGCATTAAATGGTAAATGGAGCTTATTTATATAGCGCTTTCCAGCCCCCTATGAGGGGCCCCAAAGCACTTTACAATACCAACCATCCACCCATTCATACACACATTCATACACCGGTAGCGGTAGACTGCCATGCAAGGCGCCATCCAGTCCTACCGGGAGCAACTTAGTTCATAGAAATATTTATTAGGTGCATAAAATAGCATATTTATCTTTAGACTGTCTTGAGTTGGATTGTGTTACTTTTCACTACCGTAGTGATACACCTTCATCTCTCAGAAACACTTTTTTACTGATCCTCTCAGTAAAACAGACATTAACACCATTGTATTACATTAATTTGAATCAAGACACAAATTTAAATCAATAAGAGACTTCTTTTAATTTGTGTTAATTCAAATATATCAAATGAATAACATTGTGTTAAGTGAGCATTATTTAATTAAATGTTTGATAGTCAAAGAATCTGTGTAATTCAAACTGTTTAATTCAAGCTGAACATCCTCTTAATAAAAATGTGTAATGGTGCCCTTTTTCTCTGGAACCTGCAGTAAAGAACAGTGATACTGTTTATCTCATTTTGGTTTGAATTCAGGACAATAATCACCTCACAAGAGACTCCTTGTTTTTGTCCTAATTAATAATCAGAAGATAATCTCTGGTTTTGTTATGTTCATCAGTAGGTTTCAAATTTGATACTGTAATGATGTTGTTTTAATCAGAATGACATGTCAACAGTGTTTGTTTTAAAGTGTTAAGACAGTTTTTAATCAGTTTCTATCATAAAAGCTGGCATCAAAAAACTAACACTTTTATCCTTCCTTTTCTGACATCATCTAACCTTTTGACCTCTTCCTCTGCCCCTCCTCATTCACGCCTCCTCCCGGTGCCACTGGCCAATCGAGAAGTGCTCAATAACTGGGTCAAATTCCCAGTAAAAGCTCTGACTTCCTGTTTTTCTTCAGTCTGCTGGGAAAGTCAAACTATAATGTTTCTCCTAAGAGCTGATTTGAACGTCGGTTAAAACGGCAATGACACGTCATCAGCTAAGGACTCATAGCATTGCTGGCTATAAATCCGACCTCAAGCTAAAAAGCTCCAATTTTAATGAAATTTCTTCGAGGAACCTTTTATCTTGAAAAGCCAAACCAGAACTAGTAGTCGCTACTTCGGTTAGGTTGATTGCGGACCTCAAGTGAGCCGCTGTAAGATGGACACTGGAAGCCTGTAAACCTTAGCAGGACGGACGGTCCGTGCACGTAAGGCTGGGACAATTTTACCAGAGCAGAGGTAAAACGTCGATGTTCAATGCGGACGGCAGTCTAGCTGACGCCGCCGAAGAGCTGCCATGTTTTCTGGTTAAAACATTCAAGATAATTCACTCCCTCTTTCCACCTTTCCTCCTTCTCATGCTAAAACTTCTCCTTAAACTTATTCTTGCCAGAACCTTAAGAAATATTTGCCTACAGATATAAAGTAATATGTCATCTCATTACTTGTGTCTGTTGTTCCAAAATTGAATCTGTCAACAGTTAGTCTATAAGAAATTTGATCAGGACCAATCCATTATACACGTTTGATGTAATTTTATGATTCTGTTAAATAAATGATGCATCTCATGGTGAATCAACATACATTAACGTTTCATGCCTGTTACAGCTCATCTGACCACACAATTTATGTGTAAATTCCTTAAAAAGAGAGAACTCGTGAATATTTGATGATCCACAACTTCTCCTCCTCCACCATAACCCTCAGCACTGGCTCTCCTCAGGGATGTGTGCTGAGCCCCCTTCTGTTCACTCTGCTCACATATGATTGTACAGCCACACTTCCAGGCTGTCATATTGTTAAGTTTGCAGATGATACAGCGGTGGTGGGATGCATCACAAACAATGATGAGTCCAGCTACAGACAGGAGGTGGAACACCTGGAGAGCTGGTGCAAAGAGAATAATCTTCACATGAATGTGAAGAAGACAAAGGAGATGATTGTGGACTTCAGAAGGAACAAACACACCCATGCCCCACTGAAAATAGGTGGGTCTGCAGTGGAAGTGGTCTCCAGCTACAAATACTTGGGTGTACACATGAATGATAACCTCAGCTGGAGCAACAACACCACCAGCCTGATCAAGAAAGGTCATCAGAGACTCTACTTCCTCAGACGGCTGAGACGTGCTGGTCTGAGCAGCCCAGTTCTCACCTCGTTCTACAGGTGTGCAGTGGAGAGCGTCCTGTGCTCCAGCATCAACGTGTGGCATGGAGGCTGCACAGTTGAAGAGAGGAAAGCTCTACAGAGAGTGGTGAAGGCTGCACAGAAGTCTGTTGGAGTCAGTCTCCCCACCATCACAGACATTTACACCTCCAGATGCAGGAAAAGAGCCACCTGCATCATGAAAGACCTCACTCATCCAGCACACTCACTCTTTGCCCCACTCCCCTCAGGACGGAGGTTGAGGAGCATCAAGTGTAGAACCACTAGACTGAGGAACAGCTTCTACCCTGAGGCTGTTAGACTCATGAATAAATAAAAATAAAAAAAAATAAACACTGCAAAATATCACATCATGCTGATGCTGATCTGTTTTCTTGTTGCTGTGTTCATCTGTGTTCATCTGTGACCATCTGCTCATACAAACTCATGTTCGTGCTGCTGTTTATTCCCACTATATTAGGCTTAGTGTATTACTAGTTGATGTTTTTCTTAGTTAATTCTAGATGTTATTACTGTTTTTCTCTTGCATTTGTTGTTGGATGTAACTGGGACCCCGTGTACATAATCTCGTTTTCATCACATGTACCACATGCGGTGCAAATGACAATAAAGACTCTCTGACTCTGACTCTCTGACTCTGACTCTGATAAGGTTGTGTCAGGTTGTGCCAATTCTTACATTTGGTGTAGTGGACGGCTCAGTAAATCTGAACCCCCTCATACATACTACACTACGATATAAATTATTTCACATTTTTTAACAATAATTTAGTGTGATATGGACTTTTTAACCTTACGTTAGAAAAATATACTGTAAAGAGAAGTAATAAAAAGGACTTTGACTGCAATCAAATGTTCTGCGCAAACTGCGGCTTCAGAGACATAAACAGAGGCAATCAACCGGAGAAAGAAATATAAATGCTTCCTCATAAGACAATGCAATAAGTTGTATGTTTTTCAGACTAACCACATGTAATCACACACCAGTGTTTACTACATGCATATCAAGAACCCAAAAAGAGACAGTAGTTTTATTTATCGTTTGCTTTTGCAATGAGTTTCAGCCTACATATTCAGTCTGCAGATGTGTTCAGCCACATTTTGGTAAAAAAAATGTATGTAAACAAGTGATGAATTTAAGATGTGGTTTGAGACTTGTACTTTGTACATTCTGATTCATGTGAACATATTTGGTTCTAAATGAACACATCTTCTTAAAGTTTTAAACTACCAACGTTAAACGACCACCTCTGAAATTTGCAGGAGGCAAGTCTTGAATGTTATGCAAACTCTTTTTTTAAAAATAGGTCAACTTGGTCCTCCCTCTGATCTTTCAAATTAAAATATAATTTATTTTGCATGCTTGAAATGTGAAGTTGGAAAATACACCACTTTCTATGAAATGGGTTTTAAATTTTCATCTACATTTGGGAAGGCTGAAATAGAAAAGTATTAATACTGTGAGTGTTCCTATTATTAAAAATCTTTATTAAAAATTCAAATTCAAATATACTTTATTAATCCCAAAGGGAAATTAAATGTTGTTGTAAGTTGTTATCCTTGTTTCATTAAGGGATGTTATAAATGCTGATGGCTGTAGGCAGGAACGATCTCCTGCAAAGGTCCGTCCCACAGTGGATCTGAAAAAAATGGCTGCAGATTCCATCCGATCCATCCACCCCAACTCAGCTGGCCTCTCGTTTCCCCCGGGATGCAGGATCACCTGAAGGCCAGGCCTAACTCCTCTGAGAGCAATGGTCACTCTTTCCAGCAGACTGCTGAGCTCTTTGTCGCTGTGGACAGCTGGCTCTAGGTGCCGGCGGATAATCCCGGTCCTTCTGCTGTCACGAGACACGTTTCCTGGCAGTTCCAGGATTTCAGCAGTCAGGCACTTGAGCACAGCTGGCAGGGATATGAGAATGCATACATGGCACCTCCTTTTCAACTCATTTGAAATTTTGGGCTGTAGTTGAGATAGTATTTGAGATTTCAGATGTTTTATTTTATTTTCCCTTTTATATATGGCCTCCCTTCTAGGGTTGGGCATCGAGAATCGAGAATCGTTCGGAACCGGGACTAACTGTCCGGTTTTCCCGGAATCGTTCAAAATATTAATTTGCGATTCCTATTTTCGATGCTAGTTAGCCGACCGGAAGTAGCCGCCACCGAAAACCAACGAAGAAGAATTCACCGGAAGTGTGCATTCCGCGATTGAAAGCTTACTAATTAATAAAATGACCAGTCAGGTCAGTGCAGCACTTGCAATAATTTTATATCATGCAAAGGATGGTGGAGAAGTAAAATAGTGTCCCGTCTTTGACGCGCTCCACCGGATTATTTTCGCTTCGTATCCGACCGGAAGTACAGAGTGGTCCGTCTGCAAAACGCTCCGCCGAACTTTTCGCCAATCGCTACCTCTTCGGCTCCAACAGGTAAATAAATAAACTATGAACTACATCTCATACCAACATTAAGGCAGCTAACAAGTTATACTCCGCTTAAAGCGGTAAGTCAGCTCAAATACAAACACGATGCTAACGTTAGCTTGTATTTTTTTCTTCTTAGACAAACGACCTGAAATGGCTTCAGTGTTCACCACCAGTGACTGTCCAAGGTAAAAACGTCAGTGTTAACTGAATGAAGAGTGCCACAGAACTGTTACAGCATATGTTGTGAAAAGGTTGCATCCCTTTTCAGATGTGAATTCAACCATGGATTGCACATTGCACTCAAATCCAACACTTATTAACATTCTTAATCCATTTAAAGTTCTCTGTGTCTTTTAAAATGTTTTAATGTCTCTAGTTTTCATTATTATATAATTTCTGTTTATGTTCTCTTCCATTCCATTATGAGTGAATGTCACAGTTTGAAGAATTATTGAATAGGTTAGTTAGGCAATAACAACAGAGCTAATAATTGTACACATTCTCAGTCTTAAAAATGATTTAATAATCTCTTTTTACTGATAAAACTGATAAACCTGTTGTTTGTTTAGGAACTTCCTGCAGTCTGTCCAGAAAGTCTCCACTGGAGGAGCGTTTTGCTGAGGAAGAGGCACAACATAATGTCACAGCTCCATGTCCATGAAGAAACAAATAGAGAGAGGGCTGCAGATACCAGGACATCCCACCAGCTGTTCTGTCTGAGGATCCTGCTGCTGGTGGAACCAGGTTAGCCCATCAGTGGGAGTTCAGTAACATGACTGCAGCATCAGACACTGGACAATATTATATGTATAATAATAATAATAATATATGTTGGTGAGTCCATGTTGGCTCTAATCTGCCCTGTGAGAAATTCATAGTAAATGTAACAAAAAGGAAAAAGTTCATAGCATTAAATTCAAACAGAAGTTCAAACTATTTCATCCTGAAATAACTCTGGCTAACTACTGTAGCTTTTTTATAACATGGAGTTAAACTCAAAGTAGTCTCCTCAGATAAATAGTGTTACCATTATTTTTATATTAAAGTTTCTGTTAACTTATTATTTTTATATTTGATTGCTTCTGTTCAGTGCCCTGAGACCACTTCTGTTGTGACTTGGAGCTATATAGTATAAATAAACTGAACTGAATTGAATTGACACGTCTTTTTGTAACCCCGCCTACAAAAAGAATCGGAACCGAGAATCGAAAAGAATCGGAATCGGAACCGGAATCGCTCAAATTCAAACGATGCCCAACCCTACTCCCTTCTCACCTTACAGCCATCCTCTTCACACCATTATGATTTTTTATAGGATAGAAAGAAAGGAAATATGGAAAGTAAGACTACAAAATATAATAAATATACACAAAGAAAGCACAAGGCAAATACACCCGACCGCTGTCTGTAAACCTGCAAAGAACATGACAAAACACAACAACAAAATACATATGTATAAAAGACCGAATATTCATGGCTTTGCAGTAGATTTCTATAAATATATATACCTATCCCTACATAAATATATACATACATACATATACATGCATATGTATTCACATCCACATCCACATATCTACATACGATACCTGCATGTGCATCCCTGCATCTATTTGTGTGTGGTTGTGAGCATGCATAAGTGAATAAGGCTTCTCTAATAGAACATTCAATAGTGACTGTGAAGCATCAGAGATCCGACCCCCAAGACCCAAGACAGACAAAGGGGAGACCAGAGCCCAAGTCCCAAGAGGGACCCCTAGCGCGGAGCCCCCAGGGCCACCCAAACAGGACGAACCACTCACCCACCCCCCAGATCCGACCATAGGGGAGAACAAGAAGAGCCCCACCAGCGACTACACACAATGAATCATTTGAAATTTTGGGCTGTAGTTGAGATAGTATTTGAGATTTGAGATGTTAATTAGCAGCAACTGGTTGTTAAAAAAAAAACAAAAACATTGTTGTCATGGTTACGCATCATAACAAATGTCCAAAAGTAAAAAGGTTTCAGTAAAAATCCTTCCAGCTGCACAGCATCCGACACCAGAGATCATCCAAAAATGTGATTTATATCCAGCAAAAGATGAATTAAAGTTTCCAAAAACAAAATCTCAGAATGAATGAAACAGAGCTACTCCAACATGCAGCTACCCCGAGCGGCGCAATTCTAGAATTTAAATAGATATATAGATTTATAGTAATTATTTAATATTAGTTTTTTTTTTTTTTAGAAGTACTGAAGAATCTCTGCACTTGTAGAAAACACAATCTTGGGACAATGACATGGATACTGAAATGTTTACCAAGCAGATTTGAATAAAGAGAAAACATCCATAACAACGTATGCGTTGTTTCACCATGAACAACAGTTGATTTATGATCTTTTTACAAGAGGTCAGCTTTCTCTCCTGGCACTATTTATATTATCTGATGCAAGACAACCTTCCGGGCTGCACAATGTGAGTGCGGCCAAGCTACAGAGCATAAATATTCATGAAAAAGGTGTTTTCAAGGTAGTAAATTTTATAATTTAGCTACAGATGCAAAACCATCTAACTTTACATCTGCATGTGTATTAATCATGAACAGGCAGCTAAAGAGAGGCTCTATATGTGACCACAGAGTTACTCCTGTATGTCAGCTTATATTGACTCAAGGAAAGGTCATTGCAAAATAAGAAATACTGGTATCCAATTTATTAGACAGGCTGATTAGCTGACAGGAGGATAGTAGGAAACCGCAAGGAAAGTAAGGATTGGATGAAAAAAAAAGAATTATTGAGCATGTGATCTGATGACACGTTGCTTCCCTTCCTGCTTGTTGACCTTCAAAATGTAGTTGTAGACGAGTTTGGATCAAACCACATGGCACAAACCCCCTCCGGATAGCCTAATGATCTAGCTAATCATGTTAAGAAATGTGTTTAAATAAGCCCTTTGATTTATTCAAATATTCAGTTCACATTCCTTATTTCATCTGAAATAATGAGAGATGACGAGAGAAGGGGCCGACACAAGGAGAGAACGCTTGAGACAGTGTGAGGAAACAGCCAGAGAGAGAGAGAGAGAGAAAAGTGGAATGAATCAAGAGATGACAAAATGTAATTTGTCAGACTATTCAGACAACCAGTGCCTGAAATGAGAATTAACAGAGAATGGAGAGAGTGCTCTTTAATTGGACAAGGCTACTCTTGACATTTTCAAGCCAAACTTCAGTGACAGTGATGGAGGAGAATGTGTCAGAACTACAAATGATTCTCTCCACCACTGCCACTAATAAACAGATCCACAAATGTATTAAAAAAAGTTTAATAAGTCCTTCTCTTTGCCCTCTTTCCCATGTTGTGCCACATAGTGCTGGTGTCTGTGTCCTGCAATCACTGGGCGAGAGGTATGGTACACCTGGACAGGTCACCAGTCCACCACAGGGTCACATAAAGACAAACTAAACAGACAATTATACCATTCATGATCTCAGTCACATCTTGTGACTAGTTAATCACCAAATATGAAATTTCTTTGGTCTGTGGGTGGACAATTTTAAGTTCATTTTGACAAGATTCTGAGTGTTGCTTCTTATATTTGACAAAAAACAGTTTGGATAAATCTGATTGCTAATATTATAATAAATTGGAGCTATTTAGCAGCTGACACTCATCAGGCCAAACATAGAAACAGCTAATCACAAAATAAAAACAAATAAAAATAACTTTAATTGTCAAAGAAGACACCCACAAACCCAAATAAAAAAAATGTGAAAATATAAGTAGATCTGTATTTTGACATGTTTGATTTGCCATTGTTTGATGTTTAAGATAATGTAATTGGAAAGTTGTGCAAAGCCAGTGCAAAAGGTTGATAAGCAGTAACCCTGTATGACTCAAGCTGAGTCATGTCCAATCTCCTCAATAAAACATGGCTCACAAAACGAAACCTGTGAGTAAAATCTAAGCCATCAATAGTAAAAGAAGCTTGGAAAGATGTTTTCTTGCTTTACACTACTCTGACTTAGGGTCCTTGTCATGCTGCAAGAGTGCTACATTCGAAACATTAATCCCTTCATGAGGAACACAGTGCTCTACAAGTAACACACAGCTACAGGCTCAAATGCACGGTGATTCAAAGATGGGTTCCAATCCATTTCTATGAAACATTCACATTGAATTTGTTACATTTTAATTCATGCTTGTGGGGAGGTGGTGAAGGTGGAAGTTGCTGTTTCAGTGTGTTTTTGCAACGGTTATTTTTAGGTGGACAGTCACACTAAACTTCTTTTTTCTCAGTTTAATAAACTGCCTCCCACTCAGATACAAAATTATCCAAGGAGCGCCTCATTTCTTAAGTGCTGGCACAAGCAACACCTCCTACCCACCACAACTTTGAACACGAAAAAATGTGTGCAGAAAATGGATGGATAAATGAATGAACGGTTGGATGCCCCTTCTGATTAGGACATACCAGAACTGTCGATTGCAGCCAGCTGGAGGATGTTTTGTCGTTTGCAGTGCTAGTTAACTGCATGTAGGTGGGAAACAAATTATCATTTTAAAACTACTAGTTTGCCATCTTAATTGAACTGAAGTATAACTCTGCTTTATAATGGAAAACCTCAGTTTGGTTTAATTTATAACAATTAAATAATAATAATAATAATAATAATAATAATAATAATAATAATAATAATAATAATAATAATAATAATAATAATAATAATAATAATAATACAAAGTAATACTCATTGAAATTAATCTTCTTCTTCTTTTGACTTTTCCTCTTCAGGGGTTGCCACAGTGAGTCATTGTCATCCTCGTGGACTTTGACCAACAGTAACACCATTTCCACTGGCACCCATTGTCAAGAGCACCGTTGGCGGTCATTGTTAACCCAGACCTCGACTGATCTGGTGTAGTGTCATTTAGATGAACTTGCATATTAGTTTATATATAAGTCAGGTCCTCTGGATGGTTTCTTTTTGTTGAAACGTTTCGTCTTTCAACCAAAAGACTTCATCAGTCTTTAACCAAAAGAAACCATCCTGAAAACCTTAATTGACTTTGTTAGTGTTTTTTTTTTCTTCATTTGGATTATTAAGAATGAATTGGGATGGACTGTGTGTAATTAATTTTGAATTAGGCTTGGGTATTTTTCTCTCTACGGTTCCCTGAGATGACAGATGTGCTGGACTATTACAATAAATATAAACCAAATTGAATATAATTTTTTAAATTATGTGGGACAATCAGTTATGCTTTGTCACACACATAAAACAAACTGAATTTAATTTGCAAGAAGGCAAAAATGGATAAAATTATCAACAGATATTTTATCAGTTTTGCTGTAAATTCAGCATTTTATTTATCTTTCTTTTTTCCCAGGTGATCATATACACAGATCTCATTTTTAACTTGCTTTTAAAAATTCCACATGAATAAATGGATTTTTAGCAGGGATATCTGATGTAACATGATTTATCCATCCATCCATCTTCATCCGCTTATCCGGGGTCGGGTCGCGGGGGTAGCAGCCTAAGTAGGGAGGCCCAGACTTCCCTCTCCCCAGCCACTTGGAGCAGCTCCTCCGGGGGAATCCCAAGGCGTTCCCAGGCCAGCCGAGAAACATAGTCCCTCCAGCGCGTCCTGGGTCTTCCTCTGGGTCTCCTCCCGGTGGGACATGCCCGGAACACCTCACCAGGGAGGCGTCCAGGAGGCATCCTAACCAGATGCCCGAGCCACCTCAACTGGCTCCTCTCGATGTGGAGAAGCAGCGGCTCTACTCCGAGTCCCTCCCGGATGACTGAGCTTCTCACCCTATCTCTAAGGGAGAGTCCAGCCACCCTGCGGAGAAAACTCATTTCAGCCGCTTGTATCCGAGATCTTGTTCTTTCGGTCATAACCCAAAGCTCATGACCATAGATGAGGGTGGGAACGTAGATCGATCGGTAAATTGAGAGCTTTGCCTTTTGACTCAGCTCTCTCTTCACCACGACAGACCGGTACAGCGCCCGCTTCACTGCGGACGCTGCACCTATCCGCCTATCGATCTCACGCTCCAGTTTTCCCTCATTCGTGAACAAGATCCCGAGATACTTAAACTCCTCCACTTGGGGCAGGACCTCCTCCCCGACCCGGAGAGGGCATGCTACCCTTTTCCGGCTCAAGACCATGGCCTCGGATTTGGAGGAACTGATCCTCATCCCGGCCGCATCACACTCGGCTGCAAACCGCTCCAGTGAAAGTTGTAAATCACGAACTGATGAAGCCAGTAGGACCACATCATCTGCAAAAAACAGAGAAGCGATTCTAAGGTCACCAAAACGGATCCTCTCAACACCTTGGCTGCGCCTAGAAATTCTGTCCATAAAAGTTATGAACAGAATCGGTGACAAAGGGCAACCTTGGCGGAGTCCAACTCTCACCGGAAACGAGCCTGACTTACTGCCGGCAATGCGGACCAAGCTCTGACACCGGTCGTACAGGGACCTAACAGCCCTTATCAAAGGGCCTGGTACCCCATACTCCCGGAGTACCCCCCACAGAACCCCCCGAGGGACGCGGTCGAATGCCTTCTCCAAGTCCACAAAACACATGTAAACTGGTTGGGCAAACTCCCACGCACCCTCCAGGACCCTGCTGAGGGTGTAGAGCTGGTCCAGTGTTCCACGACCAGGACGAAAACCACACTGCTCCTCCTGAATCCGAGGTTCGACTATCCGACGGACCCTCCTCTCCAGAACCCCTGAATAGACCTTACCAGGGAGGCTTAAGAGTGTGATCCCCCTATAGTTGGAACACACCCTACGGTCCCCCTTTTTAAATAGGGGAACCACCACCCCAGTCTGCCAATCCAAGGGAACTGCCCCCGATGTCCACGCGATATTGCAGAGTCGCGTAAGCCAACACAACCCTACAACATCCAGAGCCCTAAGGAACTCCGGGCGAATCTCATCCACCCCCGGAGCCTTGCCACCGCGGAGCTTTTTAACCACCTCGGCGACCTCAGCACCAGAGATCGGAGAACCCGACCCAAAGTCCCCAGGCTCTGCTTCCTCAGTGGAAGACGTGCCAGTAGGATTGAGGAGGTCTTCGAAGTATTCCGCCCACCGACTCACAACATCCCGAGTTGAGGTCAGCAGCACGCCACCTCCACCATAAATGGTGTTGGTCTCGTACCTCTTTCCCCCCCTGAGACGCCGGATGGTGGACCAGAATCGCCTCGAAGCCGTACGGAAGTCATTCTCCATGGCCTCTCCGAACTCCTCCCACGCCCGAGTTTTTGCCTCAGCAACCACCCGAGCCGCATGCCGCTTGGACTGCCGGTACCTATCAGCTGCTTCCGGGGTCCCACAAGCCAAAAAGGCCCAATAGGACTCCTTCTTCAGCCTGACAGCATCCCTCACTGCCGGTGTCCACCACCGGGTTCGAGGGTTGCCACCTCGACAGGCACCAACAACCTTGCGGCCACAGCTCCGATAAGCTGCCTCGACAATAGAGGCGCGGAACACGGCCCACTCGGACTCCATGTCCCCCGCCTCCCTCGGAACGTGTTCAAAGCTCTCCCGGAGGTGGGAGTTAAAGCTCCGTCTTACGGGAGACTCTGCCAGACGTTCCCAGCAGACCCTCACGATACGTTTGGGTCTGCCAGGTCTGACCGGCATCCTCCCCCACCATCGGAGCAAACTCACCACCAGGTAGTGGTCAGTAGACAGCTCCGCCCCTCTCCTCACCCGAGTGTCCAAGACATGCGGCCGCAGATCAGATGAGACGACAACAAAGTCGATCATCGAACTGCGACCTAGGGTGTCCTGGTGCCAAGAGCACATATGGACACCCTTATGCTTAAACATGGTGTTCGTTATGGACAATCCATGACGAGCACAGAAGTCCAATAACAGAACACCACTCTGGTTCAGATCAGGGGGGCCGTTCCTCCCAACCACACCCCTCCAGGTCTCACTGTCATTGCCCACGTGAGCGTTGAAGTCCCCCAGTAGAACAAGGGAGTCCCCAGGAGGCGCACTCTCCAATACCCCCTCCAAGGACTCCAAAAAGGGTGGGTAGTCTGAGCTGCCGTTTGGTGCATAGGCACAAACAACAGTCAGAGCCCGTCCCCCCACACGTAGGCGAAGGGAGGCTACCCTCTCGTTCACCGGGGTGAACCCCAACGTACAGGCACCAAGATGGGGGGCAACCAGTATGCCCACTCCTGCTCGGCGCCTCTCACCAGGGGCAACTCCAGAGTGGAAGAGTGTCCAACCCCTCTCAAGGAAACTGGTTCCAGAGCCAGAGCCATGCGTTGAGGTGAGTCCGACTATTTCTAGTCGGAACCTCTCAACCTCACACACTAGCTCAGGCTCCTTCCCCACCAGAGAGGTGACATTCCATGTCCCAATGGCCAGCTTCTGTAGCCGAGGATCAGACCGCCAGGGTCCCCGCCCTCGGCCGCCACCCATCTCACATTGCACCCGACCCCTTTGGCCCCTCCCACAGGTGGTGAGCCCATGGGAAGGGGGACCCACGTCTCCTCTTCGGGCTGTGCCCGGCCGGGCTCCATGGGTAAAAGCCCGGCCACCAGGCGCTCGCCAGCGTGCCCCACCTCCGGGCCTGGCTCCAGAGTGGGGCCCCGGTGACCCGCGTCCGGGCGAGGGAAAACTTAGTCCATTAATTGTACTCATCATAGGGGTTTTTGGGCTGCACTTTGTCTGATCCCTCACCTAGGACCTGTCTGCCTTGGGTGACCCTTCTAGGGGCATGAAGCCCCTGACAGCATAGCTCCTAGGATCATTGGGACACTCAAACCCCTCCACCACGGTAAGGTGGCAGCCCAGGGAGGGGCTGATTTAATTCATGCTAATTTCCTTTGAAGGTTAAACCTAGTGAGGATATTTAGTTTTCCTCAAAGAGAACAATCATGTTCTTTCTAGAACAAAATAATATTTTGGTGCTCGAAGGGAGAATTTTTTTAAATAAGACAAATTAATAAAGCATGATCACTTCCAACTTTTAGTGGTCAAATAAACACAAAAAAAATAACTAATATTGAAAATAAATAAAAAAAACACTAAAAGATAACTAATATAAAATGAGAAAGCCAGCTTTTTTAATTTGTGCTTCAAATTGTTTATGCTGGTTTTAAGTTATTTCAATAAGCACAAAATATAACACAAAAAAACAGATCTGAATTTTGACAATATATTTGTCACAAGTGCATTAGTTTTTTTGTGTTTAATTAGCACTTATTTAAACAACTTATAACCCAAATAAGCATTTTGAAGCACAATTTAAATGTTGTTCCTGGCTTTCTCATTTTACTGTACCGGTATATTAGTTATCTTCATTCTTTTTTTAAGATTATCCTTTTATGTGTTTAGTTTGTCCAGACTTGTCTGTACTTTTAACACAGTTACCATTATACTTTTGGCAGAGTATATATAAAGCAAATACTTGTTATGTTCATGCATATTCATGTCTGTAGATGTCCATATTTAATAAGACATATTTAGCAAGCAACTAATGCAGTAGCATCTGGAGTTTTATTCTCAAACCCACAGCTTATGCAGCACAATACATAATGCACAGAGATGTCACCTCCACAATGTCATTTTTATATATTGTATTACACCTATTTGCAACAGTCCCTACACCAATTTTCCACAATCATGATTGTCTCAAATACAAAACGTTCTACTAAAACAAATCAAGAAATAAGATGCAGAAAAAAAGAGCATTAAGGTCAAATGTTTGAGTATCATGAAATTTACCTAAATTTGTTCTTAGGCCCTAATTCCACCCCCACCCAAAAAAAAAGGAATGTAAAAAACAAAACAAAACAAAAAAACAGTGCTTCTATTCTGAAGCTAAAGATGTTTCACTTCCCATCCAGGAGGATTTGTCAATTCAAAAATGTCTGGAACGTGTGGATTTCCCAGCTTTATAGAATTGCACGAGTGGCCTCGCTATAGATTCATATTCAGATTAGACTACTCGCCCCGTACAATGGATGGATGTTAGGCTCATTGTTAACCTGGCTCATGAGATAGATGCTTTGGTCACATTCATGAAGGTGTGAATTGGAGAGGAGCTAACTGGGAATGAGGCCTAATGCTGCATTGTAGGTTTTGAAAAGTTGAAATCTGCCCTATTTTTTGCTGACTATTTTAGAGGCTAGTGACATCCCCCTTTCAGACCAGTCAATAGGGAGCACAACCAGTGTAACTCTTGTGCCAGTCCCAAGTCCAGGTGGTTCAAGGTGGCTTTACTGTCATTTGATCACATGTGGTACATGAGGTGGAACGAAATTGTGTACTCAAGGTTTCAGTTACACACAAAAATAGCAAAAATATAAACTATAAAAAAGAATCAGTATACAAGGATCTAAGATACAGTATATGCTAAACAGTAATTAAATAATATAATTGTCTGTCTAAGCAGATCTCACTTGTAAATGAGTCTTCTAGGCTCAATGTGACTTATCTGTCTAAATAAAGGTTGAATGAATAATACATTGTATTAAACAGCAGCCTGAACATGAGTCTGTTGTGAGCAGATGTGTATGAATATAGCAGCAAATGTTAAATGGTGTAGTAAATGGTGAGTAAATGGTGAGGGTTGTGTCAGGAAGGGCATCGGACATAAGACACCTTTACCAAAACTAACATGCAAATTCATCTAAGCAACACCATACAGGATCAGTCAAGGCCCGGGTAAACAATGACTGCCACTGGTGCTGTTGACAAACAGGGTGCCAGTGGAAATTGTGCTACTGTTAGTTGAAGACCATGAAGAGAGAAACGTGTCAGGAGACAGAGGGAGAAGAGGAAAGTCTGGAATGAAGGACTGAGGGTGGCAACTCTAAATGTGGGGACTATGACAAGGAAAGGTAGAGAGCTGGCTGACATGACGAGAAGAAGGTACAGCAACCCCTCGAGTTACGTCAGGGATAGGGACCTACGTGTGTGACTTAGGTCGATTTTGTCGTACCTCGCGGACCAAAAACACATGCCTATCGTAGGTCCGCGTTTCTGACATAGGTCGCGGTTATACCGCTAACGGAGCGCCGCACACATATTTAATGGCATGAGACTGAACAAGCAGACATACTAAGGCCATAAACACGCACAGAACTGCACAATAAATAAAAAATATAATGTCTTACTTTGAGCCGGTGGCCCCGACTGCCAGGCGGACATTTGCGGCGAGCTCCCGGCCGCAGATGGATCCTCCGCGGCATGTCGGCTCGGTGTCTTCGCCTGTGTTAGCTGCTTTGTTAGCTGCTGTCGTTAGCATGTCGGGCGGCGTTGTGGCCGCCGATCGCGGGGCGATCCGCGGCTGCTCCTCCGGACCTGAGACGTCCACAGAGTTGACCGAGTGTTTCCAGCTCATTTATCCGTATGAGGCAACCCTGATCGGGCACACGGAGCCAGCTGACAGTAGCCTCCGGAGCTCCATTGACCGCAGTACAGTTGTAAAATGGCAACCGGAAGTGGCGAGCGGAAACCGGAAGTTGCGTAAATACGATTAATTTCTTATCAAAACGTAAAATTAATAATTATACTTTATTTATAAAGCCATTTAAAACAACCACAGCTGCAACAAAGTGCTATACACATGAAATTAATAACTTTTAAACACAAAAAAAAAAAAAAAAAAAAAAATTTTTTTTTTTTTTTAATCATATTTTTATTAAATATGATAAAATCGTAAGTCTGAGTTGCCGTAGGTCGCAGGTGTCGTACCTCGAGGGTTACCTGTACTTGTACCGGTAGATGTTTTATGTGTCCAAGAGACCAAGTGGAAGAGAAGCAAGACTTGCAGCATTGGAGCAGGTTTAAATTGTTTTAGGATAGAAAGAGAAATGGAGTAGGGGTGGTCCTGAAAGAGGAATTGGCAAAGAATGTAGTAACGGTGCAAAGAGTGTCAGATAGGGTGGTGTGCCTGAAGGTAGAAGTGAAATGTTAAATGGTGTCAGTGGTTATAAAAATAAAAATAAATGTCAAATTTTGTCATCTGTGTATGTTTCCCATACAAGACGAAATTTGTCTCTGCATTTAACCCAACCACCACCAGGTGGTGCAGTGGGCAGCCATAGAAAGCGCCCGGGGAGCTGGGGAAATAGGTGTGCACTCATAGACACCCCATGCTCCACAGGTTGGATGTGATGTGGAGGAGATATTTTGGAAGGATCTGGATGAAATGATAGAGAGTATTCCCAGAGAGTAGAGAGTGGTGATCAGAGCAGGCCTGAATGGACATGTTGGGGAAGGAGACAGAGGGGATGAGGAAGTGATGGGTAGGTTTGGTGTTGTGTGATGGTGAAGATTCTCAGTCATCCAGGACATGATAAAATCAAAAAGCGTTCAATACAGAAACAACTGGACTTTATTTGTAACAGAAGACGTTTCACTCTTCATCCGAGGAGCTTTCTCAATTCAAAGAGCAGAGAGAGGAGATCAGGTTTTAAAGTCTGAGATAAGATACACACATACCTATGTAGATTGACAGGTTTGTTGTCAAGGAAAGAAACCAGGAAAGACAGATTGAGGTGGATGTTATCAAGAGAATAGAAATGACTGTATTCAACAATTAATTCCAAAAGAGGGAGGAACAAAGAGTGACCTAAAAGAGTGGAGGCAGGAGCACACAGGTAGTCTACATTCTGTATAGAAGGAGAAACCTGAGGGAGATTGGGGGACTGTAAGTTTGTGACAGGGAAAAGGATGGTCAGATGGTTGTCTGTAGAATGACTGTTGTTATGAACATGTAGTGATATAGGCCTCTGTCTTGACCTTCAAGGACACCTCTCTGCATCTCTTTGGAACTCTCAGTGTTACACCTTCTTGAAGCCTTCAAGGAGACGAGTAAACACTATTTTGGTTAACAATTATTATGAATTAATGGACACTAATTAATCAGATTGAACTTTCTCTTTAATGTGTGTTAATTCAGAATTGATCAAACAGTATTTTTGTCATTTCAATGATGATTTTACTAAGCTGGTATATTTTAAATATGACAAAGTTAAGAGAACATCTCAGAATGATCGTGCTTTAAACTGTCTGCTCTATGCAGAATGTGTCTAAAGTTGAATGAACAATTCTTCGTATTTGTTTGAACTGTTTTTGTTTCGAAGGAGAAGTTCTAGACATAACTTAATCTTCGGTCTCCCGTCCGTTCTAAAAACAATTCATCTGTGCTTAAACAGAGAGTGCTCTGTTTTCACACCTGCAGGTTTTTGTTTTGTCTCCGTGCTGGGACTCAGTTCTCAGCACTCACTGGGTTTTGGAGTTCTGAGGGAGAAGGGAAGACGCACGGACGTTTTTCTCCAAGCTGATGTACGTTCCGGCCAGGCACCAAAGGCCCACGTCTTCAGCAAAGGTTCAAACAGCACGTCAGCTGTGAACCACTTCGAGTGTCACAGCTCCAAGCGGTGACACTCTTTCTGAAGTTATCTTGAACAAAACCAGAACCAGGCATCACTCTGGGAGGCCGACGCAGACTTCACGAGACCGTGGCAAGATGAAAGTGGTCGCCTGTAAAACGCAGCAGCCTGCGCGTCTGGCTTGACTAATTTACCGGAGTTGAGACAGGATCATCTTCACGAAGGTAAAAGTGTTTCATCACGGGACGGACGTCCAGCCGAAACCGAGCAGAGGGTGCCATCACTGGTTAAACATCTCAAGATAAGATTCAACCATTTCATTTCAATCTTTTATCTTTCCTCCTTAAACTCCTCCTTATGTTTATTTTCATCATGGTAAACTTTAAGTAATGTGCCAACAGAAAGGTCCAACTGTCTGTTTGTTTTAATTTGAATTCTTGTCAACGTAGTTATTAAATCAGAGCTAATATCGATACAAATGTTTATGTAATTTTTGTGATAGTTTCAATAAAAGGTCTATTTTTTGGTAGACCAACATAAATTGAAGTCTAAGCGTGAAATTACATTTCTGGCTAATCACCTCGTTAGATTTGTTGATTTAATCTGAAAAAGTTGAGACCCCGTGAATTGGTGTCAAGTTTGTGCAGATTAAACTCTGCTCAGACTGGCGCATCTAAAGATATAGGTAAGTCAGTAAACTGACTAATAACTCCTATATTGTTATATATTGGTGGCTCGTACGAGTTCCTGGAACGTTTATTAAGTTGTTTGGTGTAGCTTATTTTTGTTAACGGTGTTTGTTGGCATTAGTTTGCATCCTGGTTTTGGGCTTATAAGAATAGTTTTGGCTGGTGAGTGTCCGGGAGTTGCTAATTGTGGCATTGTCTGGATTATTTTCCCGTTAGAATTATTTTTCATTCACATTTGAGCGTATGCTTGGAGCGGGTGCGTGATAAATGTTTTGTCTGTGCTTGTGAGACGTTTCATTACGTGTCACGAGGCTGCCTGCATTTTTTCATTGTTGTGACCGCCGTGTCACGATCCTGCTTCATTTTCTTACATCTGCGATTTACTGTTAAACGTCTGTTTCACTCTTTGCTGCTCCATTTTTACCTAATCTGTTACAACGTGTTTGCCGAGGTTCGGGAAAACCCACTCCGCTTTGGGCCAGACCGAGGTCCGGTTCCGTTTGACGTAAAGTCTGTTGTTGTACACAGTTAGCGTGCTGCCTCCCCTGGGGGCGTGAGAGTTGGCTTGGATGTGTTGTGCTCGTTAACAGAATTTTCTGCGGTGTAAAAGTCGTTTATTTTGTGAAAGAGAGTCCAGTACTTTGGATCGAGCTATAATGCTAAACGGTACCGGGACAAGATGGCTGCTTAAAACGCTGTGATTGGTCCATTGTGTGTCGCGTTCAATAACGTTGGTTTCTGTAGACTCTGATTGTCAGATTCATTTTTGTACACATTTGTGACGGTTTATCTGTGTTGTTTGAGTTCTATGCGCGTGATATCGTCGAAGACTGGCTTAACCGCGGTGTTTTGCGATATTTATGACTGTTTTAGAACGTTAAAAAGTCCGTTCCTCGCTAGTGTTCGACCGACCGCAGGTCCGTGAACACACCGCTCGAACGGCACGTCACTAGTGGGCGGCGTTAGGTTTGGAAGACACAATTTCCCATGAACACTTGGGTTTTAGAACTACAGTTCTGTCTTCGCTGTGATTGGTCGATTTCGCTGTGAGTGTTGACGCATGCGCAGTGGGTGAAGCCCGCTCCTCGTCAACTTTCACTTCACAGCTTATCTCAGACGAGTTTCCGTGCTTGTTTGTCCATTACTGTCATTAAAAAGACTGTTTAATCGCGGTGTTTTTGGGATTTTAGTGGGTGGACAGAGCCGGTAGCTCTGAAAACTGCCGATCGCCATGTGACCAGGTCACGTGACACCGATTTTGCCGGTTTTATGAGGACCGACCTTATTTCTTTTAAACGCAGTTTAAAAGTTTTCACAGTTCAACCGATTTTGCTCACATGATTTCGTTTTTGTGAGCCTGGGGCTCTGAAGCTGTACCACGTAACGCTTTGGGTCTGTCTGCTTGATGCTTTTCATCCGTGTTAGATGTCAGTGGGCTGAAAGCTACGGCTGCGCTCACTGGTGATAACAGCGCCTCTATAGCGGTCAGATAGAGAAATTACAGTCGCTGTGATAAACTCACTTCCAGCGCTGTGACCCCTGCTGGTTACATTAGAAGACGCAGTCTTCCTGTAATGTGTACAGTACATGGTAACTGTTCCTGTTTTAAACGGGAAACATTTTAAGAATATTGTACTCACAGCACACTTTAATTTGATTTTCACATATAATCAAATGTTGATGGCAGGACAGTTACACAGATTTGATACAGACATGTCTGTTGTTGATAAAATTTGACACTTTTATCATTGATTCTGTGCAAAACAAACTGTTTTTATTTTTATTTTAAACTGCAAGTTTAAAATAACACACATGAGGCTTCTTTTGTCTTGGTTTTTCACAAAAAATCTCACAACGACAGCCGTTTTTGTTTGACCTTGTGACAGGTCGACAAATTACTAAACATCACTGACTTATTTCATTTAACATCTTGGATGTTTTCTGAGCAGCTCATACACTGTGCATATTTGCAGGCTGCGATATGAGACCCACTTTACTTGGTTTTTCGCAGAAAATCAGTACACAGATGGACGTTCAAACAGGTGAACCACCTGAGGGGGGCTCCTCTCCTATCTATCCTAGATGGATGGATGGGGGCCTTGGGATTCCTGCCCGTGCTCCCCGCATTTTGGGGGAATCTGCCTCTTCGTATGCTAATTACTTAGCTGCTAAGAACGTCCGTCAGGATAAGTGGGAAAATCCCCTGTCATTCTACGACAGGCTAATCTCGGTCTACTCCGGGGGAAAAACTATTCCTGGATTAGAGGAAAATATGGAGTTTAAACGTCTTTTCATTATGAATCTTATGCCTTTTCAAATGAAATGTGTTCATTTCAAGGTTGATTGCAAAAAAGATTCCATGGAAGTGATAAGACAATATGCTGCGTCAGTTTTTGAGGCCGAAATACAACCTAGGATACCATCAGAGGTTTGTACAGGTCAAAAGGTCACATCCCACTCGCAGGAAGTAGTAGAGGTTCCCTCTCCTTCAAAGTGCGAGAGGTCACAGGTTTTTCATGATAACATACAACAGCATGGTGCTACGAGCTGTAGGAGTTCTTCTGCCCCCGCCCCTCAGGTTGAAAACCCTGAGATGAGCAGAGAACCACACAAGGTAGGTGTTCGCTCTCTAGATGAACCAAGATGGTTCAGATCGAACCAAAAGAGTTCTCACCTAGGTCTCACAGTGGGTGAACTTCGAGAGAAGTTGATGTCTGGGAACCGTGACCCTTTGAAAAGTGGTCTGTCCCGACATGTGCCCCCGAGAAGCGGCCCTCCTGCCCCTGCCCCGCTCGAGACATGCAATGAGTCACACATGCTCCAGATTATGGAAGCGGCGCCTCCGCGCGAGGACGTGACTGAGGATGTGGTTTGTTTGTCAAATGATTTGAATGTTACAGTGGTTGACCAAGCTGACACAACGTATGACGTTGTCCTTGATGATAACACAAACAACCTTGTTCCACCTGATGAAGCGACGCGCAGCACTGCCTTTTGCAACAACTCAGTGCACACAGTTGACATCGACAATGTCAACACTGACATGAATGCTGACGGCAAACAAATTGCTGATGATCAGCGTACTAAAAGTCCAGATGCTGACAGCAAACAAATTGCTGAAAATCCGCATCCTGAAGGTCATGTGGCAGACTGCCATCATGATGCTGACAGCGACGATGATTACACAGACAGAGTCACACGTACACAGAAACGTGTGGAAAAACCTGAACGGTTTCTGTGTAACTTTATAAAAAGGGGGATAGCTAAGAGAGCTTACCTCCCACTCACATTGGAAGGGGTCCTAGAGCAAGAAGCGCTCCTGGTTAGCGGCTCAGACGTGTCTATCATGTCAGCCATACTGTTTGAGGAGCTAAGGACCGCCGCTAACGATGTTGGCAGGCAAATACCCTTTGTGAGAGACACTCATGGTGAGCAACAAGGCCTCGCAAAGACGAGTACAACCCTAATAGCCATGGTTCACATGCAGATTGGCGAGATGTCACTATACCACCCGGTATATGTGTCTGAACTTGACTCACTCGGGCCCCATTTGTGGTTGGCCAAGATTTTATAAATCGCTTTGAAGCGATTATAAATTATGGCAATCAGACAATGTGGGCCACAGTGAGCAGTCCACTGCCATTCGTGGTACCTCCCCAAGGTCAGGACACTGACTGTCTAACAGCAGGTACCGCTGAGGTAAAAAAGGATTCCCCAACCGAGACCACAAACCCGGTAAGTGATCCTTCATATACAGGTGAGACAGAGGAGACTCAACATTTGTACCAGACTCTGGCCCATCACGAGGACCTCCTCTGCGAGCTGACACCTTCAGCACTCCCTGACCACTTCCTACCACAGGTGGAAGAGGGTGTGGTGATCCAAGAGTCCCACACCGATGACGCTGTACTGTCCTGTGGGGCAGGTAATTCGGCAAACAGCCGAGCTTTCAGTGAAGTCTTGGTTCAAGGACATCTGAGCCCACAAGGTGACAGTCTACTACACGTTGACAGTCACTTGGACTTCATTGTTACAGATTTTGAGGACCCCTCCTCAAACAAAAGGGGGGCAAACTCACACTTCCTACCACAGGTAGAGGACGGTGTAGAGATCCAAGGATCACACACCGAGAACGCTGTGCTGTCCTCTGGGACAGGTAATTCGGTTATCATCCAAGCTTTCGATGAAACCTTGGTTCAAGGACATTTGAATTTAGAACTACTCAGAAATGACTTAGTTCTTACAGACTCAAAGAGCACCTCTTCATTCATGAAGTGGGAAGACATACATCACAACGACAGAGACACGCCTGCGACGGCGCCGACTGTTGTGACACACCTGCATTACGCAGAAAGAGGTAAATGTACAGAGGTACGTTGGCCGAAACCTAAAAGGTTCCTGCGTACTGTCTACTCTAAGCTGCGTAAACAGCCTAAACTAAACAATGGCATCCTAACTCGTGCCCATGGACGGACGTCCACACCCGTGTGCTTGGTCCCTCATGACCACAGGGGGGTGATGTTAGGCCATGCCCATGTCAAGGACAAAGATTTCAATAACCCCACAAACGACAAAGATCTCGCAAACTCACAGACTTCATGGGAAAAGAAGGTCGTCCAAGCACAGGATAGTAAATAAGCTTAAACAGTTTAAACTATTCTAGTTGCGAAAAGAAACCGTTCCAACTAGAACTTAGAAACGCTAAGCATAAAACCCACAACAAAAACTAACCTTAACAACCGTTTAAATCTGCAGGATTTAATTGACATCGGTTATAAAGCTAAGAACTGTTTTTCTTGTGTGTGACGTTGGAGTCTGACGACCAGAGTGAGTTTGACGTAGTGAAACGTTGTTTTTAGTTGCTTGATTGCTACTTTTGTTGTTATTGAAGTTGTTATTGTTTTCTGAACACTCCCAGCCAATAGAGGTTTTGATTGTTGATAAGTTGAAGACTTAAATGGATTTTAACTATGCCAACATGCTGTTCATTTTGTTAAAGATCTCAATCTTTGATGAGTCATAGTAGATTAATACTACTTAAGGTACTATAATCTACACTGATCTCCCAATCATTTAGGTAGAACCGATTCGATCGTTTCTATTCTAGATCTATTCATTTTGATGAGTCTCGCCATAGACTTCAAAATTCATAGGGATTACCAAATCTTGCGTCGTTCGTCTAAAAGACAACAGACATTCAGACCAAACTAGTTTCATTTTTTCATTTTAGTTTAACCTAAACTAATTAATGAATGGAGGATTAGTTTGAATGAAGAGGCATTCGTTACAGAAGCCCTCCACATTTCTATAGGTATAGATCCCTATATCTGATTTTTACAGCATTGATCCACCCCTTAATTGGTAATTTTAGCTGATCTAATCCATGATAGCTTACATACCAGGTGCATATAGGTAAGGCTTAATGTAGAATCCCAATCATAAGCCCACCTAAAACCACATAATTGCATGACACATTGAACCAGGGTGGCACCGACTGGAAGCCATCCAGCCTGCAACCTTCGATGTGGGGACCTGCTGATCCAACGTTGGTCTTCAACCTTCATCCAAGGCCCGCCTCCTCTGCTTCAATTGAGGGATCCCCTCTACATGCTGATTAAAACTATTCTTGCTGATGAAATCAATAACCCCCATCGTTGTGGATTTACCGTTGTGGATTATAAGACTTTGTTTTCCAAGGGATCACAGACTCAGTTCTCCATGGGTTAACAGACTATGTTTTCCAAAGGATTAAAAGCTTGCCGCAATGGGATTACCTACGAACAGTATGGAATTTCCAAAAACATTATGGGAGTATATTTTTTGAATTTTTTTTTTTTTCCCACTTGCTGGATTACATAGAGGTCAGAGACATTCGGTGGTATCCTTTCGTGTTGGAACTCATCCCCAAGGACAGGCGATGACTTCCAAAAAGGGGGACTGTAGTGATATAGGCCTCTGTCTTGACCTTCAAGGACACCTCTCTGCATCTCTTTGGAACTCTCAGTGTTACACCTTCTTGAAGCCTTCAAGGAGACGAGTAAACACTATTTTGGTTAACAATTATTATGAATTAATGGACACTAATTAATCAGATTGAACTTTCTCTTTAATGTGTGTTAATTCAGAATTGATCAAACAGTATTTTTGTCATTTCAATGATGATTTTACTAAGCTGGTATATTTTAAATATGACAAAGTTAAGAGAACATCTCAGAATGATCGTGCTTTAAACTGTCTGCTCTATGCAGAATGTGTCTAAAGTTGAATGAACAATTCTTCGTATTTGTTTGAACTGTTTTTGTTTCGAAGGAGAAGTTCTAGACATAACTTAATCTTCGGTCTCCCGTCCGTTCTAAAAACAATTCATCTGTGCTTAAACAGAGAGTGCTCTGTTTTCACACCTGCAGGTTTTTGTTTTGTCTCCGTGCTGGGACTCAGTTCTCAGCACTCACTGGGTTTTGGAGTTCTGAGGGAGAAGGGAAGACGCACGGACGTTTTTCTCCAAGCTGATGTACGTTCCGGCCAGGCACCAAAGGCCCACGTCTTCAGCAAAGGTTCAAACAGCACGTCAGCTGTGAACCACTTCGAGTGTCACAGCTCCAAGCGGTGACACTCTTTCTGAAGTTATCTTGAACAAAACCAGAACCAGGCATCACTCTGGGAGGCCGACGCAGACTTCACGAGACCGTGGCAAGATGAAAGTGGTCGCCTGTAAAACGCAGCAGCCTGCGCGTCTGGCTTGACTAATTTACCGGAGTTGAGACAGGATCATCTTCACGAAGGTAAAAGTGTTTCATCACGGGACGGACGTCCAGCCGAAACCGAGCAGAGGGTGCCATCACTGGTTAAACATCTCAAGATAAGATTCAACCATTTCATTTCAATCTTTTATCTTTCCTCCTTAAACTCCTCCTTATGTTTATTTTCATCATGGTAAACTTTAAGTAATGTGCCAACAGAAAGGTCCAACTGTCTGTTTGTTTTAATTTGAATTCTTGTCAACGTAGTTATTAAATCAGAGCTAATATCGATACAAATGTTTATGTAATTTTTGTGATAGTTTCAATAAAAGGTCTATATTTTTGGTAGACCAACATAAATTGAAGTCTAAGCGTGAAATTACATTTCTTGTCTAATCACAGTAAAAACAACTTAGTATCGGAAAAAGGAAGAACTCGCACTTTGGTGGCAGTTTGTGCAAGATTAAAGTCTGCTAAACTGCGCATCCAATAATGGTGGCTCAGTAAGTGTTTAAATACCTTACAAGCATCATTATTTATTCAATTACAAACATAAAAAGAGTAAAATCATAAAAGAAGACCAAGTGGTGGAAGCTGAGGAAAGAAGAATGGTGTGAGAAGTTCAGTGAGGGGCTGTCAAAGGCTCTGGGTGGTAAACAAACTTCCAAATGACTGGGATACTTCAGCAACAGTAATTAGAGAGACAGGTAATAATTATAATAATATATAATAAACTTTATTTGTATAGCACCTTCCTACAATGCCTTGCATTGACCAAGGTGCTTAACAGGACAGAAAATATAAAAATTGGTACAATAAATCAGTGAAAATATAATAAAAGTAACAGCAATAAAAGGAGGCAATGGAAATAAAAAGCTACATACTAAAATACCAAAGTAATAAAAGTTACACACTGAAAGCTTTTTTGAACAAGTGGGTCTTCAGTCTGGATTTAAACAGAGTCAGATCAGAGGTGGCACACAGCTCAAGGGGGAGACTGTTCCAGGCTTTTGGGCCGGCAACAGAAAAGGACCGGTCTCCCCATTGTTTGTACCTTGAGTGAGGCACCTCCAGCAGGTGTTGACTGGCAGAGCGTAAAGCTCTGCTGGGGTGATGGACTTTCAAAAGTTCTGAGATGTAGAGAGGTGCGAGTCCATTCAGAGCTTTGAAAACAAACAGCAGCAGCTTGAACTGTATCCTGAACTGAACCGGGAGCCAGTGTAAAGATGACAGGACAGGAGTGATGTGTTCATATTTTCGTGTGTTGGTCAAAAAGCGGGCAGCAGAGTTCTGTACAAGTTGTAAACGGGAGATGGAGGATTGATTAATTCCAACATACAAAGCATTACAATAGTCAAGTCTGGAGGTCACAAAGGCATGGATGGCCTTCTCCAGATCACTACGGCTGAGGAGTGACTTTACTTTAGAGAGCAGACGGAGCTGAAAGAAGCTGGTCTTGACAACAGAACTGATCTGTTTATCAAGCTTTAAGTTGGAGTCAAGCTGCACTCCAAGATTTCTGACCACCGGGTTGAAGTGGGGGAGGGGAAAACCAAAACTGGGACTGGGAAGGATGTTGCTGGTGTCACCGGGGGCACTAAATAAAATGCATTCAGTTTTGTCTGTGTTTAGGTGGAGGAAGTTTTGAGAGAGCCAGTGCTTAATGTCATTTAAGCAGTTGACAAGAGTGTTTGAACTGAGTGAGGGGTTGGGAGTGACTGGCAGATAGATTTGTAAATCGTCTGCATACATATGAAAAGACAGATTATGACGTGCAATGATTGATCCTAATGGCAGCATGTAAAGAGAGAAGAGGACTGGCCCCAGAATGGATCCCTGTGGTACGCCAGAGGTCAGAGGGGTTGATGAAGAGGAGGACAGATCACCTATCATGACAGAAAAAGTTCTCCCAGTTAGGTAAGATCTGAACCACTCTAGCACAGCTCCCTGGAGGCCAACCTGCTGAGACAAGCGGTTGATTAGTACCTGATGGTCGACGGTGTCAAAAGCTGCTGAGAGGTCTAACATCACCAGCAGAACAGGGTTTTTTGCATCCAGAGACAGAAGAATGTCATTCTGCACTTTGAGCAATGCAGATTCAGTACGGTGATGGGCTCGAAAACCAGACTGAAATGTTTCAAACAGGTTGTTGAGCTCTAGACAGATTGAAGTTGAATAAAAACAATATTTTCTAGGACCTTCGATAAAAATGACAAATGGGAAACTGGCCTGAAATTAGTGAGAGCTGTAGGATCTAGGCCTGGTTTTTTGAGAAGAGACCTGACCACAGCATGTTTGAAAGCAGATGGCACATAACCTGAAGATAGACAGCTGTTAATAAATGACAAAACACAAGGACCAATTACATCAAAGGACTGTTTGAGCATTTTAGACGGAATGATGTCCACAGAACAGTTTGTTGGTTTCATCTGCTGAACCACCTTGATGATGTGAGGCAGTGAAACCAGGTTGAACTCGTCAAAAACAGCAGTGGTTATTTGAGACGCACATGATTGGACAATGTTTGATGGGCTGACAATGTTCTGCCTGATAGAGTCTATTTTGTTGACAAAATAGCTCTGAAAGTCGTCACAGGTAGACTGAGTGGCAGTTTTCAGAACATTGACAGAGGGATTGATGACAGACTGGATTGTGCTAAATAGCGTCCTCGGCCGGTTAGAGCTGGTGGAGATTAAATTGGAAAGGTACTGTGACTTGGCCTGCTTAAAAGCATTTTTATAATCACAGAGACAGTCTCTCAGTATTCCCTGGGACACATGGAGCCGGTCGCACCTCCATTTTCGCTCTGCTTTCCTCAGCGTTGTCGAAGAGTCCGCGTTGTTTTGTTGAGCCATGGAGGTGGTTTGATTTTTGAAGAAGCCTGTTTGAGAGGAGCGATGGAGTCCAAGATCGTTGTGCAGGTGTGATGGAAGGAGGTGATGAAGTCCTCAGGATGTAGAGATGGGTCTAGGCTGATGGCAGAGTATAAGTCAGTGCTCTTAAAGGCATCAGTGAACTGACTTGGAGTGGATGGGGTGATGGAGCGGCAGAGATGTGCTGGGAGAACAGCCTTCGGTGCAGGAGGGGTGGAAAATTCAAATAAGATGGGAAAGTGGTCCGAAATACAGGTGTCCAGAATCTCTACAGCAGATATGTGAAGGCCGTGGGAGATAATTAAGTCCAGTGTATGACCCTGACTGTACGTGGCCCCTGAGACAGATTGCGACAGGTTAAAAGAGTCCAGAAGGTCCTGAAACTCGCATCCAAGTTGATTACTTGGGCAGCAGATATGTGCGTTGAAATCTACACAAAAAAGCAGGGAGTCAAATTTTGGCAGCAGTTCAGCCAGTAGTTCTGAAAACTCACTGAGGAAGTCCTTATTATATTGTGGTGGCCGATAAATGAGCCCACACAGCAGAGGTTTAGCAGATTCCAGCACAAACAGCATAGTTTCAAAGCTGTTGTACTTTTTCTGAGGCAACAAGCGGCACTTGAACGCATCACTGAACACAGCAGCCAGCCACCCCCCTCTTCCAGACCCACGCGGAGCATTCAGGTAGGAGCAGCCAGGTGGGAGGAGCTCAGAGAAGCAGCTGTTGTCCTGTGGTTTTTGCCAGGTTTCAGTAATCAGAAATAGGTCCAGACGATGAGTTGAGATCAAATCACTTAATATAAAAGTTTTATTAGTGATCGATCGGGCGTTAAACAGTGCTGCACGTACTGGAACATAGCCAGTTACGTCACCCGCAGCTCGTGCGAGCGGGCGGAGGTTCTGTTTAACGCAGCCTCGGTTCTGGTTCTTCACCGGGGGACAAGATGGATACTGATCGCTGACGTCATGATTGACAGCAACAAGGCAGCGATGGCGATGAACCAAGGAACGAACAAAGACGCTGAATTCAGGAGGTAAGTCAGCCGTAGCCGTGCTGTGAGATGAGAGATACTTTTTGAATCTCACCAGGACTCCCGCTCTTGTTCCGCGTCGTCTGTGGCGCTTGTTGCATGGCAACGTGCTGGCATTGCGTTGTAGGTAGGCAGGAATGGATGCCAGGAAAGGTGGAGGTGGTGGAGGCTTAAAATGTCCATGTTTGCTAGTAGTCGGTGGGTTGATTAGCGAGTCTCGTATACTTAGAAGAGTTGAGCGATCATAGACCAGAAGCGAGGATGCATCGTCGATGAAAAAAAGGCAAAACACGAACAACAATAAAAAGTTCAAAAGTTCAAGAGAGGAGGTAGACAGCGTGCCGTAAACAACAAAGGCGCCATCTTGTTCGTAGGTAAGAATTCGGACAGGGAATGGATGATAAGGAAACCTGGTAGTGAAACAGTGCAGTGCAGGAAGCTATTCAAAAAAGAGATTAGCCAAGAAGAAATATGACAGTGAGAGGACTGAAGAGAGGAGACAGGAATATAAGGAGATGTAACTTGGAGCAAAGAGAGAGGCAATGCAGAAGGTGTTGAGTTGTATGGGAGGCTGGGCACTAAAGAGGGCAATAAGGGCTTGTACTGATTGACGAGACAGGGATCACGCTAGAAAGGATGTGTCTATTGCATATTCTTTCCAGCCTAGGCTCGTGGAAGATAGAAATTCTAACAAGTGAAGACCCCTGGCAAATTAATTAAAGTCAGGTATACAGACACAAGTTATACTCTGTACAACATTGTGAGAAAATACAACGTATGTTACAGCTCACAAGTTCACAGCATTATGAGCTCAGACTAGCACAGATAAAACAGATAAATAAATAACTAAAAACTACAGGCACTTTTCACAACTAATTATATTTCCTTGTCTATGATTCAGTTATAAATAAACAAGTGCTGGTGACATATTTTTTTCAAGAAGCCCCACCACCCAGAAAGGAAACTCTGAGAAAAGTGTATGTGTTAAAATCAATTACAAAAAAAAGAAAGAAGATATGTATTGATTTTATAGCAAGAATAAAGCAAGTGGAACATGATGAGCTAATCTTTTCCTGAATTGAAATGTAAAACTTGTGATGATAATTTGTAGTTTGTTTTGAAACAAATTAAATGTTGCAAGATTGAAAGCTGATATTGACAGAAGGATTGAAAACGTTTTTTTTTTTTTCAGTTCTAATGTGTGAACAAAACAGTAAAATATCAGTACAACTGAGGTGTTTATAACCTTAACCCAGATATTGTCAGCATAAATAATGAGGGAATTTTTGGTTTACCTGTGGGATCTATGCCTTTGAGTTTTTTTTATGTGGACCCATTAAATGGCTAAATTCTGTTTACAAAGTGATTAGTGAATGTTTGTCCTTTTTGTAATTGGAAGACACAGCCAGAAGTAAATATTTGATAAAATAATTTCACAGAGTAGAAAGGTGATTTATGGGCTCATCAAAAATGACATTTTGATCACAATGTTTGCAGGAGCTACACAGAACACCAAGCCTGTTCATCATATTGTATCAAGCACATTTGTACTTTTACTAGTTCTGACCTTTGTTCTTCAGTGCACTCAATCTCATCACAACTTCCTGGAGAACTGAAAACAATTAAACAAGTTGAAACCATTAGTATTGTTATTAATTGCAGATGTGCTTTTTGTTCACATTGAAGTTTCAGGTCAAAATGTCAAACGCAAATTAGGTCCACCGGGTAATGGGCCTCAAAGTAGTGCCATTTGTCACTTTGATAATAGTAACCACATATGTTTGTGAATTGTTACTTAAGGAGATTTCCACTTTGAGACATTTAAAGGCATTAACTCAACATCCTGTCTGGTTGTTTACTCTGAAATAAGAAGTTATCTGCACTGCAAGCTGAAAACCTTATTGGAATCTAGTGTGTGGCGATAATAGTGACTGTTTTTTTTTTTGTCAAGAAGCAATGCACTTTTATCTGATTGACCAAAGTGATTGTCTATTGTGTAAAAAGAGAATATTTATATACTTTGTTGTGACGGAATCTAGCTGTCTTTCTCATCGTCTTTGTGTTTATTGTTGTTTAGATTTGCATTGTGTAAAAGTAATGTTCAGCTGAGGTGACATTACACTGCCTACTATACAAGCACACCTCCCAACCCAGTGTCCAGTGTTCTTTTTTGCATGACTTGATTAAGTGTAAATCTTTACAGTAAGAAATATTTATGTATAGGCTACATAAAAACTCATGGATGCATGAGGAGTACTGTACATGGGAACTGAGACTCAAACTTGAGACTCTTAAAAGTCATCATCTTTTATATTTATGGTTTTATTCATTAAACAAAAATAAAAACACCCTGCTCCTATTTACCTCCAGTTTTCCAAGTCTGAGCATGACCTTTCATCAGCCTAAAATTAAGCCAAGATTATACCACCGTTTTCTTTTGTTGCAATTGTGAAATGCCCAGTAGGTACGATACTTGTATCTTGGTGACCCTAAATCTGTTTGATCCCAGCTTGTACATTGACAAAGTGTACAGCTACTATGACAAACCTGCTGACGTAAATGCCAACCTTTTCTCCCAGTTTATCCTGCTGCTTCATTTTTGGCTGTTCAGATCACATGTGGCTACTGGCTATTCCTGGACAAAGATTGCTGCAACTCTAAAGCAGAATGGCCTGATGCATGTGCTCTCATTAAACCAATGTGCTGCACTCACAGCTGGAACATGATTTCAGTGTCCTGCAGCATTTGTCTCCTCTGGCTGTTCTTTCAAGCCAAAGCATCAGAATTGCACGCTACCATTAATAAGGTGACAAAGCACGAGACTTATTGTGATGAAATATAATTATTCTGAATTATTCTAACAATATGTTGGAGCTTATATTTCAATTTTCCAGCACAAAGTCCTCTCCTTGCTTGACAAATAGCATTCTTACGTGGTATAATGGGTTAATTGTGTGCACTTTCATTTTGCAGTGCTCTTTTGTTTCAGTCAAAATAGGAGTCACCAAATGAAGGTTGCTGAGGAGCAGGCAATTATACAAAGCTAATGGCAGTAGCTTAAAATAATGAACTGCATATAAGACCCTAGTAAACACAGAGTTCATTATGAATTAATGAGTTCATGTGGATTTAATGAATGCTTCATCATCCGTCATATCATGGTTCATCTGGCACGTATATCCTAATAGAGAAAACCTTACTTGATTGAAAATTTGGGAAGAAAAACAAGAATGACATGTAACAAAAAATACATGTATTTTAACAAAAGTACTTTATTATGCCATTTATTGTACTTTTCCAACTTGAAGCATTGGGCTGAAGAAACAAACCATGTATATATATATATATATATATATATATATATATATATATATATATATATATATATATATATATATATATATATATATATATATATATATATATATATATATATATATATATATATATATATATATATATATATATATATATATATATATATATATATATATATATATATATATATATATATATATATATATATATATATATATTATATATATATATATATATATATATATATATATATATATATATATATATATATATATATATATATATATATATATATATATATATATATATATATATATATATATATATATATATATATATATATATATATATATATATATATATATATATATATATATATATATTATATATATATATATATATATATATATATATATATATATATATATATATATATATATATATATATATATATATGTAACCCTCTGGTTTGAGTTCATATTTATTTTATTTAGTAGTGAATGAATGGATAAGTAAATGGTGTTTAATGTTTGTTTTATAGAACATGTAAACATACTGTGTTTGGAGTTTAATGTACTTTTAATACTGTTTGTTTTAATAACTGTTTGTAAAAGTAGTTTGGGATTTTATTTTGGAGGTGTGGGAGGGGCTTGTGCCAGCAGGTAGAGAACGGGAGAGGATAAAAGGAGGAACGCGAAGGTGAATGAGTTTAGTTTTTTCCTCCCCTCGAAAGTGAAGGGACTGTCGTGGTGGAGACACTTGGCTGAACCGTTGTTTGAGCCGTTGAAGGGGGAGAGAAGGACTCCGGCCGAGCTGTGGAGGTTGGAGCTGCGTGGGTGGACAACCCCGCAGAAAACTGTCCGTGACGCCGCTAGTGGAGTGGCTATCGCTGCGGGACTTGTTGGACGGTTGGCGGCTAGCCAGCAGAGACAGCCGCCGAGGACTGGGTGAGCAACCCCGCAGAGAACTGTCCGTTACTCCGCCAGTTGAGGGGCGAGCGCTCACGTGACTCACCAACGGTTGGCAGCTTGCCAGCAGAGAACTGTCCGTTACTCCGCCAGTTGAGGGGCGAGCGCTCACGTGACTCACCAACGGTTGGCAGCTTGCCAGCAGAGAACTGTCCGTTACTCCGCCAGTTGAGGGGCGAGCGCTCACGTGACTCACCAACGGTTGGCAGCTTGCCAGCAGAGAACTGTCCGTTACTCTGCCAGTTGAGGGGCGAGCGCTCACGTGACTCACCAACGGTTGGCGGCTCGCCAGCTGAGAGAGAGAGACGCGAGGACGGAAGCAGACGGAACGGCGAGACTGACCTCCAGGAGACGGAGGTTTTCAGGTGATCGGGGACATGGTTGAAGGGGGATGTTAGCGCAAGTGCACCAACATCAGGCCTGCAACGACCCAAACTATATTTTTTTTAGTAGCCGGCATTAAGTTTCCTTTCTTTATTTAAAAAGGGGTTAAAAAGTATCATTTCATTTAATTGTAAAATAAAAAGAGTGGTCTGTTGTTTATTTAAATTGTTTATTAAACTGTTCATGTGTTTAAAGCATATGTTTATTCTTCTGTGTTATACTGGTTGTTTAAGATATAAATTCAGAGTTTACAGGTAGAGATACCACTGATATTAAATAACTCAGGTTAGCCACCCTCATTAATGCCAAAGACGCTAGGGGGCGCTACATAAAATGGAGGCACTGCTGAGATTAGTTTTTTTTTCTTTGTGAATTTAAGCAGCTTGTATAGCGGTAAGAATAACATAGGCAGTAAAACAGAGTAGTGAGTTTAATAGCCTGTCACAGTAAAAGTAGTGTTTGTAGTTAATCCTGCACGACCATGGAAAGAAATACTATTTATACAGAGATGGGGACTAGGCTAAGAGAATGGTGTCAGGGTGAATCATTGGACGAGACCCGTGCAGTTTTGGCTCTCGTTCCCCCAGGCGTTGAAGTAGACCAGATAGAAGAGACTTTACAAACAGTAAAAATTCTGGGTCGAGTCAGAGTGAGGGGCAGGATGTACAACCAGAAGCTGGGCCGGTTGATGGTTTTGTGTGAAAGTAGAGAACCAGTTGACCCAAGCAGAGTCCCAGCTGAAGTGCATCATGCTGCTACTGATCTCTGCTGGCCGATTTTTGCAGCAGCGCAGAGTCCAGCTTCTGATGGCGATCAACCGGAATCTGTCAAAACTTCGTGGGATGCTGTTGGACCTACCTGTTCAGTGGAGTCCATTATTCGTGCAGTGGGAGACGTTTTGGCCAAAGTAGAGAGACCAGGGAAAGAATACAGTGGATACCATCGCCTGCGTATATTCTCTGGCTCCCTACCCACACCACCAGGAGAAGAAACATTGGAGCAATGGTTGGAGCAGGCTCGTTGGATGGTGGATGAGAGCGAATGTTCAGCTAAAGAAAAGCGCAGACGCCTCATAGAATGTCTTCGGGGACCCGCTCTGGCGGTGGTGAAAGCCGTACATACAGCGGAGCCAGATGTCTCACCCTCCAAGTGTTTGGATGCCATCGAGAGTGCTTTTGGCACCGCTGAATCAGGTGAAGATCTGTATTTCAAGTTTCGACTACTGCAACAGGAGAAAGACGAAAA
>JBBPBX010022484.1:0-21315 GCA_038048925.1 Garcialebias charrua
CCACCTCCCTTTTATAATTTCTTTTATTATTGTGGCGTTGTGCATCCATGCACTTCCATGCAGTTCATGCTTATTTTTTGTATGTTAGATTAGTATTGATACTAATAACTGTTAGGTTCCATGCTTATCTTAAGTCATGCAATTGAATCAACCGTTTAGGTATTTGCTTCTTTGTCCATCAGATGTTGCTTTGCTTCCTGTTGAAAGCTTTGATCAATCTTATGAGTCTCACACTCTGTTCCTGCTTAGAGATATTGATGGGAAAAAATACAACAAAATACTGTACAGTCCTTCTATTAATTAATTATTAAGTAACCAATTAATCAATTAATTAATTAATTAAGTATTGTTTTACCATTTACGTTTTTCCACCACATTGTATGCCTTAAGAAACTAAACATTGATAGTTTATTGATACAACTAACAAATTCAGAGTATTGTTGTGTCTGTGTGTGTTTGATACATACCAAGCAAATTAATACTTACTGGACAGAAATTTCAGGAACATCAACTTTATGGATCTTCTTCCGTATTTAGGAGCTGAAACAATAATCCTAACTGACCCTATCTTTTCACCTCAACAGTTTTTGCAAGCGCAGGAAAAATAGTTTGGTTATATCACAATAATTCATCATGCATGCACAGAACATCAATGTAATGAATAACAGCTGCAAGGAGGAGAAAACAGTTTAAACAAGTTGAAATGTCCACTGGAAGTCATCTGTTCGTGGACCTAACCTGCAGATATCCTGTAGAAAAATACAATATAGTTAGAAATCAACATGAACAATGCCTTTTGTACATTATTTCTTTTGACCATGCATCAATTTAAGAGATTAATTTTAGTTTGTTGCAACATTTTGTCATCTGCAGTGACTATTTTAGTTGTATAGAACAATTCACTAAGTTTATCTGATTATGATGGGCGAGAAATATTAATTCTCTTCAGTGCACTGAAAACCCCAAATTGCTACCGGTAGACTACTGAGATTCGAATATTGATTAATAAATCAGATTAAAACCAATTTACTTTTTCATTTCATGTTTTCTTTTGTTCGACATCGTTCTCTTGTAGAATAGTTTTTTTCGACATCCTTCTCTTGTAGAAATTATCATTAATTGTTTCATTAATTATTGCTTAAACATAAACATTTTGCTTTTATGTTCCAAACGAGTTCATTTATTTTGTTTTATTTTTAAATCTTGTTCATTTTATGTTAGTTCTACTTTAAACAAAAAACATAACACAAAACATTCGCTCACATAAAAACAAAATACAAAATTGAAAAATTGGCAGAAAGAAAAATTCTCAGAAAATTCTCACTGCACCTGCCTCCACCATCAAACAACCAGATTAAAACTACTATAATCTGCCAGTAACAGAACAAAACAAACAGCTCCTTCAAAACCCACAATCAACACAAGTATACAGTACACAACGCACTACTTTAAAAACAAAACTATTTAACAATTCAGTTCTGATAGTTTACACAAAATGTGCACAATGACCTTTTCATTCCTAACTTCTCTTTTTTAAACCTCTACACTCCACTCTAAATCAGCAATCAGCATTAATTTACCCAATTATTTATTTACTTATCTGAAACACATCTAAGCCTACGGGCATTATTCCAACAACTTACAGTCGAATTAAAGTTATTTCAAGCATAGCAAGTTTATAAATCACTGTCAATTATTTGTCAGATAACAATTCAATCATAAAAGCAATTTTCATATGATATGTTCTTCTTAAAAATGTCACAAGCATGAAAGAGTAATTTCCAGATCTCTTGTGTCTCGGCACAAGGTTTCAGGCCCCTGCTTCAACTTCCTGTTTCTCCCGTTGTCTGACTTCCTGTACAACCTTTTGACCCTGGCTCCTCTATTTTTAACAATCAGCTGTAACAAACAAAGAATGTTCCTGACTGTTTTACTCTGGTGTTTAAATTTACTTGGCAATGAATATGTGATATGTTGTTACAATATATGTGAAAATGTGTATGTTTTTATCTGTCTAACACAATACTTTGTATGTGCGAGCAGTGGTCAAACTATAAAACGTGATTTGTGTAATAATTTTATATACCTGGATGTAAAAATTTTTATTTATTTGTGTAGCCACTTTCTTGGTTTAAAGTTATTTGGTTGTAAACAGTATGTACTGTTCACACGTTCTTTTTAGAAAACACAGCCTAAAATCCTCTTACCTAAAGATAAACTTTTTGTTTAGATCATAAGTTGTTATCTTAACATTTTGTCTCGATGTGGTCAATTAAAAATCATTTTCTTATCCAGACTTAATTGGCTTACAAAATTTACTTTAAAATTGTTTGTTTCAAAGATCATTTCAGTATGAAATCTGATCATGACTTTATAAAATACTGTAATAAGTAGACTTTAAATAACCATAGCTCACAGTAAACATCCTTCCAATGTGTGTGTGTTTCACCAGATGTCTGGATAGTGTCCATGTTCAGTCCACATTTTACTGCGTGTGTCCAAAAGCTTCATGTGACTCAGTTCAGTCTCTCGGCTTCTGCAACAGTTGACTTTCTTTTTTTTTTCAAAGTTGCTCATAGCAGCCTTCGCCCCATTTTTCAGTTCACGGATGTCATCTTGTTTATGTGTCCCCCTTAACACATTGTGTCCATCCACACCGTGCTCCAGTGTCTCAGTGTCTCTCAGCGCTCAGATTCAGTTCATCATAGGTGCATGACAGTTGTTTTCAGTGACAGCGCCTCTGTTCCTCCTATTTTCATGAAAGTTGTTTTCCGGCTTTGAGAAACACACCCAGTAAGTAATTCTGTCACCGTGGCACAAAACAAAAATCTATTAGCATTATCTTATTTTATATTCACAAATTCAAAGTTCATACTGAAAGATCACTATTATTACAGAGCTTTAAATCAACCTTAAAACTGTAGCACACTTGGTGATGTTGTTCAGTTTGTCTAAGATAAATAAAATTATTTCTGCATTTAAATCATTTTAGTTCTATATTTTAGACCAGAGAGATCCAATCTAAGTAAAAACATTATTCTGGTACAGATAGACAAAGATGTATCTTTTAATCATTTTTTACCTAAAGTGTTCAAAACCAATTATGTTTAAAGTAAATCTGTAGTACAATTTGAAGAAGATTTATATTTATATTTATGCTTTAATGAATAAAATGCATTCAACTGTTAATAATAACAATAATGAATTCAATTTATAATGCACTTTTCATTTTTCATTCATTCATTCAACCTTTATTTAGTCAGGTAAATCTTTTGAACCTCATGGGCTCATTTACGAAAGCGACCTGCTAAAACTAAAGAACAATCATTAATCTCAAAGTACTATGAAACTGTTCATAAAGGTTTGAATTAAAATAATTATTTAAAGTTCTGGTTGTTTTCTGCACAAAAAGTTTCTGCTCCAGAGATGAAATGCAGGATTTGCACTCTTCAGAATATGCACTATTGAGTCTATTTTTAGCGCTGTTGTTGTACGTCAATTCCTTTTAAGGTATTTCATGAGCCACTCAAAACAGGACACAGACGTTTTGTTCAGCAAGATAAACTAACTTCTTCTCCAAGTTTAATGCTTTTCTGTCAAAGGTGAGTACAGTACAGTTAATATGATTATTATTTATCATTGTAATGGGGATTAAACATGTATGCTTTTAAGTTTCCCTGCCTGATCATTGCACATGTAGCCACAACGCTTGGCATGAGTCTGTGTGTGTGTGTGTGTGTGTGTGTGTGTGTGTGTGTGTGTGTGTGTGTGTGTGTGTGTGTTTGTGTGTTCTAAGGGAGAGAGAAAGAAGAGAAAAAAAAGACGGGGTGGTGTTGGGCAGCTTATTCCAGCCGTTCCACGGTCTTTCAGAAACTAACACGCTCACTCCATCGGTGAACTGTAAGTAAGTAACTTTCTAATATTTCCTTTCACTGTTTTAAACAAACTTTTAAGGTAGTAAAACTTTAATCAGGTTTTGTTTAACTCTGTTTATGACCGTGTTAAGCACATGTTTGCGTGTGTCTTTATTTCTGATCTTCTTGTTATCCCATTTTCTTTTCGGGAATGTTTCGGGAATGTTTCCTCACACAAATTATCTTGTGCGTGGGTATGTGTGGGGGTAGTTTGACAATTTTCCGAAGGGCGTAGTCCCCAGCTTCTTTTACACAGTTTTTCTTCAGATACACATATGAAGACGTCTTATTATTCCTAGATTAAACACTTAAGCACCTTATTTCAAATTTTGTTTACTTTTATGAAACCAGAATTAACGGTACGTTTTGTTTAAAACTAATGTGTGTGTGTGTGAGTGTTCATCTCTTGGTCTAATCTTTTCCGTGTGTGTGTGTATGTTCGTGTATCTTTTCAGGAGAAAAAATCTGTCCTCCACTACAAACCAACTCCACTCCACCGAGAGAAAACAAAAAAGTGACGAAAGAGACACGAGAGAAAAAAGAAAACCAGCAACTTTGTTCAAACACACCATTTTCCCTGCAATCAACCAAAACTGTTTCTGGACAGGAAAATTTCTGGCAACCATCACAAAACCCAACTCCATGCCAGAAACACAAGGGAAAAAACGAAAAATTGCAGCTTGCAGCTTCGACCCTCTTCAGATCAAAACAACTAACGCCTTCACTTCCAGCAAAAACCAGAAAACAGCCACCGTTGGAAAATGAGCAAACGCTTCAGCAGCCCAATTTTAACACTTCCCAGTTACCCAGCACTTCAAACTTCCATAAAACAAACATACTTCAACTCCACTCAAACATTTACTCAGACGCAGCAAAACAGTTAAATCTATCAGGAAACTTCAAACATAGCAAACACAACTTAACAGCATGAATTACACTCACATCGAAAGTTTTCCAACATTCCTTGCACACAACGCCAACATTCCTTGCACACAAGAGAGCAGCAAGTTTCCTGCAGATCTAAATTTAGCAGACATGCAGCTTTTTGAGCACAGCTTCTCAAACAACGATTCGGCTTTACTCTTTTAAGAGTTCAATGTTATTTCTTTTACCTTTATGTTTTAATTTACTTTTTATTTATTCATTAACATATTATTTATTTAATATTTTATTAACACTTTATTATTTTTATTAACACTATATTTATTATTATACTTTTTAGTACATTTTATGCAGTGTGTTCATAGCTATTATTAAATCATTAAATTATACTATTAAATTTTATTTGCATTTTTAATGTACATGTACAGTTTTTAATAAAGATATTTGTTTTATTCAACTGTGCACAGTTTTTCAGGCCTTTAACCATGGTATGATGTTATTATCAATCAAACGCGTTGTATGTGTTACATTTCACTAAATTTAATGCCAAATTTAACATACATATAACTCGCTTACCACGTAGTAAAACTCCTACCTTACGTGACTGTAATTTACAGCTTTTACCCAATTCCGCCTTGTCAGACAAAAATGGACTGAATGATCACTTCAGCTTTAAACCTTACTTCTGCCGCGTTTTTCTCCTGCGCTCAGAAACTGATCCGGGTACAGCTTTTTTAACCTCCTTTTATATATATACAAGGAGACTAGTGATCAACTAGCTTTTTAATTTTTACAACCGGTTTACCAATATAGCTTTACTTTAAGTGCTTGAATTATAACATGCAATTTAGTTTTACCAAGTCTAAAGCACATTTTCAAACTATATTTTTACTGCAGTGTCGACACAGAAAGCTGTTTGTATTATATCCAAATTAATTCCAATTTGACTGTCAGCTTATAAAAACTATTTAATTTTCAATTTGAATTCATTTTTAATTTGTCAAACAGCCAAAACTTGACAAGTTTTTTCAGTATTTCTCCTTAGTGGCAAAAGAATTAAAGAAATCCTCAGTTTACAGGTTCCAATGCCCTGATCAAGCGAACACTTTCTCCACCAGCTGAGAAAGAAAGAAATCACTTATACAATAAAATAAAACATATTTACCAAAGGGCCCAATATTTCTTCCAGTCTCAGTCAGCAGAAGAAAGCAGCCAGATCAGACGGCAAACCCGTACGGAGCCACCAAATGTTGAGGCGAACTGGTCCTCATATTGAATAATTTGAGACGAGACCTTTCTTCCTTTGCCAGCAAGAGAACTCTTTTAATAAGTAAATACAGAACATACAGCTGAACAGTCTATACCGAATCGAATCTAATCTGTGTCCTCAGAATAGCATGTAGTTTAATTTATACCTTCTTTTGACGTCATGTCTTATGTAAGAACAAGGGTCATTCTTCCAGTAAGGGAAGAGTGAAAACAGTTCCGGGAAAGGCAGGGACAGTGTACTGTATTTCCCAAAAAGGGAACTTTGCACGAACATAAACAGTTTAGCTTATCTGTGTCTTGTCAGAGGGTAAGAGTTTTTCCCTTGCATGGAGGAACACAAATTTAGGATTAATGACTTTGTTATTCTGGTTCTCACCAGATGTTCTATGAACTCCTGAACTTTTGTACGTGCTCTGTCCAACGAGTGTTGGATTTCTGGACAGACTGTAATGCCCTACAAATACATATAACAAAACCTACAGTTCCAAATCATGGTGGTGACTTTAACGTGTTTATGAAACACTTCCCAACAGAAACTATTGAGTTAGTCAGACCCAGCCTGACTGTTGGACAGACAAAAGAAGATGAGAGTTTCCCCATAAATGTTTTTTTTGTGTGTGGTCGTTTTAACAATAAAATTAAGGTTTTGTCAGCAGTTCTTCAGTGCTGAAGTGATGTACAAAGTTCAAAAGCATTCTGGGAACATGAACCTCTGAAAAAAAGGCTTTTTTTGTGATTTAGCAGATATTTTATTTTGTGCATTCTTATTTCATTTTTAGAGCATAAAATCATATTCTATTAATTTTTATGACATTTTGCATCTTGTCAGCTCCATAGTGTAGATTTATTATTATTATTTTTTTACTTTTTTTTTTTTTTTTTTACAGCAGAGTTTAAAACTTCCTGTGAGTCGGTTCAGCTCATCTTTCTGTTCTGATCGCTAACACTAAGACCAAACACGTTGTTCACAAAGTACTTCATAACAAAACACATTCAACTGTAGAAATACAAAGCATACTTTTCAAACCAAATGATTATTAATAAAAAAACATTAAACCAACTTAAGCATGTGATTAAAACTCTGAAATAAACACTCTAATGCACCCCTATATCACCAGAGAGGCAGGCCTTTCGAGTGCATCAGTTACCAGGTGGATGGTCCCTCTCCACTGTAGCACATTCATGGTTTCACTTTGCCTCACTCTGGTCCAGAGAAGACGGCAGTGTTTCTGGACGATGTTCACATTTGGCTTCTCCTTTGTATGATAGAGCTTAAACCTTTAAAACCCTTTTTAAACTAAAGGCCAATTTAAAAAACCACAGTAACTCAAATCAGATACCCAAAATATTTTCTTGGTTACGGATTTCTCAACAAGAATTTGGTTGGTGTCATTGTATGTTCACTGTTGGACTTTTTATATTATAATCAAAGATTCCTGAAAAAATTAAAGAGACAGAAATATTTTCACATCACAGCTTGGGGGCCAGATAAGATGTCAACGAGGGCCACATTTGGCCCTCGAGCCTTGAGTTTGACACATATGGTGTAAATCACACTTGTGAGACTCAAGGCCCGTGGGCCAGATGTGGCACGCCACATCATTTTATGTGGACCGCGAGAACTTAAAAGGTCTGATTGTTGTATAATAAGTCAAAAGGGTGCACCGACAACAAACTACATTTCCCATAATGCAAGTTGATTATGTTACCCGTGAGGTAACAGCTTTTTGACACCAACCACGGAGCTAAGCATGCCAAAGTGAGCCTTCAACCCTAATGTTGTTATTTTGAGTTTATTATACTTATTAAATGTATTTTATTATATTATGTTAAATTTGCAGCAATGTTTTTTGGATTGTAGGTTTATATGTTTATGCAGGCAAATATTTTCTATAATAAAACTATCTTTTATTAGTTGTATGTATGACCCTTGGCAGGCTGTGCAGCCATTAGTTTTTTTGTAAAATGCTACACCTGTCACATCTTAGCAGCTCATATTTGTTGCTAGGACCGTTCTGCCCCTCGTAACTCTGACAAAAAAGTTTTGAACAAAGTTAATGTCATAACTTGTTATTTTTCCTTATTCACTTGGAAAGTTTGATTATTGATTTATGGAGTAATGTGGGTTTCATAACCTGACAAATTAAAACGTTTTATATTATAACAGAGCAACAAGCAGACATTCTTTTCTACATCTATGCAAATAAATATATGTAATATTTGTAAGTTGAATAAGTAAAAAAAATCAGTTATTTAACATTAAGGGGTAGTTGTGTTTATTTTACATTACATTTAGTTAAATTTAGCTACATCTATACTGTCTTACAGTTACATCTGGCCCTTTGAGGGCAACCATTATGATGATGTGGCCCTCGTTGGAAATGAGTTTGACACCCCTGGTGTAAATGAACAACATTTGAAAAAAAAAAGGAATTACTTGAAAAAACACAACAAACAATAAAATCACAACAACATTTGGAAAAAACGGAATCACTTCTGCTTCGGCTTGATGTAATTGTTTTTTTTCTTCTTCAAATGTTCATTTACACCTTAGGGCCACCGTAGTTCCCTCAGTGCAAACTGAACTTGGCAAAAGGACCTTCTCCTACTCTGCTCCCGTTTCCTGGAATATCTTTCAAAAAGATCTGAAGCTCTCGACCTTGACCTCTCGAAGTGGCTTCAAACATCTGCTAAGTTCATGGGAAAAATCAATGCAGACATGTTCCTGCTTTTAGTTTTCTACATCACCTTACAACCTAGCTGGGTTTTTTTTAAAAACTTTTTTTAATACCATTTTATTTTTACATGTTATTCTCAATGTGTATGCATCCTTTGTGAGTGTCTATTATTGTACACTGTTGTCATCACTCTTTGTTAAAACCATGTCTCTCTTGTAAAAGAGTCCCAGAGGCTCAATGGGATTAACCTGTATAAATAAAGCTTGAATGAATCTGTAGGTTTGAACCCAAGTTTGCAGACAGAACTCAAGCACCTGAAGCAAACAGAAAACCGATTTATTAATGTCTGTACATGGAGCAAGAAAATGCAGAAAAGCAATGGGAGACCATAAAGTGGTGTGTCATGATTAGCTGGTAACCAGCACTATGAGGAACCAACAACGAATATAAATGACCACTAATGAACAACAATCACAAACACCTGAGGAAGTGACAACAAGTGAGAGCATCAACTTACTGAGGAGAAGTGAGTGCTGGCACACTGAAAACTAAAACCATGAAAACAAAAGGAGTAAATCAGACAATAATCACAACCATAAACAACCACTCTTTGGTCCCCGCTTCAACTCAAATCGAGGAGTCACTCGCACGGAAAATCTTAATCAGTACATTTGTTATTACTTAATGGAATTTTCAACTGCTATATTGGAAATTCAGCAGTAACAAGAGTTGTGAATGCTCCTAATTTCACCTTTTGCAGAGGATCAAGTCAGCATTTTTTTACTAACTCATACATTCTGTTTCAATCTGTGCTAAAATGTATGGTTTTCTTTGGTGAGATTATCAATTTTTTACGTCAGTATACTCAAACATGGATTACAGTACAAGTAAATAAAAACATAGATAAATAATTCATGTCCTTCCTGCCTTTAGCTGCACCTTGACTACCTTTTGATCTTTACAGCTATATGAACAGAATGGAAAATATATTTATTTTCTTGCTTCACGCAATCTGCTGGGTTTCCTTATATAGAAACTTTTTGCACTACCGGTTCGTTGTACTGTATTTTTAGTTAACGTTTTTCTTAGTTCATCACATGCACAATTACAGGTAGTCCCCGACTTACGAGCGAGTTCCGTTCCTCCGAGTATCTCGTGAGGCGAAATCTCGTAATTCGGGGACTACCTTTTTTTATTTTTATTTTTTTTATATACCGCACGAGCACGTACATGTGTGGTAATGAACAGTTACCAAGCATTTCAACTATCCTAACACTTAAAAATACTTTAAAACATTTATAAAAAATATCAAAAATTTGTTTCTTACTTTGAGCTGAGCTGTTTGCCTCCGCTCCGCTGCGTTACGTCCGAGCTCTCCAGCTTCCTGTAGCACCACGCTGTCCAAACCTTTTACAGGAAGGACTGTTAGTATGCTATCTTCATACATTTGGAGCCAGAAAAAAGTTTTAATAAGTTTTAATAACTTACCGAAAGCCGTCTGCGCGCGCCGGCATTAGCTGCACCTGTTAGCCTAGCCCTTCTGAGTCCACAGCTACGGGCAGTCCGGTTTAGCTGCACGTCCAAAAATGCTGTTGGCTTTGTTATTCCAAGTTAGCTCGGTGCATCCCGATATCTTCGGCTTCCAGTCCGACATCGAGGCGAGCTCCAGGAACCTCTGATCACACAAAGCCGGCTGTCCGGTAGAGCTACGAGGCTTGAGCTAACTGGCTAATGTTAACTCGTTCCTTCTCCGGCACACCGCCTGCTTAGCTCTGCTCGTTGCATGCAGCGCTTTGGGAGCGATCGCTGAGCGATCCGCGGCTGCTGCTTCAGGTCAGACACATCCACAAAGTTCACAGAGTGTTTCCAGCTAATTTATCCGTATGAGGCAACCTCTGATAGGACGCACGGTCCTCAAAAGCCAGCAGCTCCCAGCCGCAGATGCTGGCATTTCCAATCCCCGCCCGCTTAGCTCCGCTCGTTGCATGGTCAGGCGGAGCGATCCGCTCGTTTTATGTCGGCCGTGGGCGGCCGTGGCGTAGTGGTAATGGCAGTCGTCCCCCAATCGGAAGGTTGGCGGTTCGAATCCCGGTTCCCCACACCATGTGTCGTTGTGTCCTTGGGCAAGACACTTAACCCTGAGTTGCTCCCGGTAGGACTGGAAAGCACCTTGCATGGTAGTCTGCCGCTACCGGTGTATGAATGTGTGTAGCATTCAATGTGTGTAGCGCTTTGAGATTTTCACTAATGAAAAGCGCGTTATAAATTGAATTCATTATTATTATGTCTGTCGGCTGCTTGTTGGGAGCGATCGCTAATACGCTAAAAATTGAAATAAAACATAAAAATAACAATTATACTTTATTTATAAAGCCATTTAAAACAACCACAGCTGCAACAAAGTGTTGTACACATGAAATTAAGAACATTTAAACACACACACACAAAAAAAAAATATATATATATATATTTTTTTCATATTTTTATTAAATATGATAACCTTGTAAATCCGGGACCTCGTAAGTAAGAGCGCTCGTAAGTCGGGGGCCACCTGTATAGAACATTCTAGAAAATCAATAAAGCTCATGCTCAATAATCCAGGTACCAAATCCAATAATTCTTAGTCGGGAAAAAAGCATTCTGTAAAAAAACTGGAATGTTCTAGAATTGCAATGACCTTGAGGCCATCAAGGTTTGACCTTAACCTTGATGACCTTGACGCCAGCAAGGCTTGAAGGGTGATCAAGGTTTAACCTTGATGACATTGAAGCCATCAAGGCTTGACCTTGATGACCATGAGGTCATCTATGTTTAACCTTGACCTTGACGACCTTGAGGCCATCAAGATCATTATGATTTCCCATAATGCTTTTGTTCTTCAATGGCTAGAACAGAATCAAAAGAATAAAAAAAGAAATAAATGGTCAAAATGATTCAGTCTTAGGCCCTGTACACACGTAGCCGTTTATCAGTAAAACCGAACAGTTTATGATGCGGTTTGGCCTTTGATCCACACGTGAACTCTGGTTGTTGTAACTATAAACAAATAATAACAAAACTCCGGCCAAAGTGAAGATTTGAGAACTCTCCGCTTTCGAGTCTGCGTGTGAACTTTCAGAACGGAGCTTTCTGCTCCACCGCCTCCAGCTGCTGCGGCGCTGACAGTCACACAATGCTCTAAAAAAAGCACTAAAACGTCAACCTACCTGCTCTACATGATTCCCAGTCGACATTTTCCTGCGTTTTATTAATTTTGTACTCCAACACGGTATTTAATAGTAGTTCAACCTCACGGTCTGTCCACACAAACTAAAGAAAATAAATAAATAAATAACAGGAAGTCGCGGCAGTTGGAGGGTTGTGACAGCACTACACTGCCATCTATGGGTTCAGCATATTCATTACAACGCTCTCTGGTGAAATAAAACGGGACATGTAGACAAACATTTTAAATATTCGAACATGTATGGACAGATATATATTTTTTGCGCAATAATTCGTTTTTCAAACACCAGGCTACGTGTGTACAGGGCCTTACTGTTTTTACTGTCTATATTTAAAAACACATGTTTTTTTTCTCTCATCAGAACCATTTAATTTAAACACACATAACTGTTTTCATCAGAACCGTGACTGAAAGTCATAGTTAAACTCCTTAATAGGGCTCAGTTAATTTATTTTAGATCGGGTGGCTCGCGCTACCCCTGGGTTACCCAGCCGGCCCAGGTTGCTGGACCAACCAGCATTAGGTAAGCGCGAAGGGAGGGATGCCAATATACTATTATTATTATTTTTCTTTACTTTGTTCACAAAATTTTGACAGTGTGACGCCAACCACTCTTTGGTCCCCGCTTCAACTCGAGGAGTCACTCAAGCGGAAAATCTTTATCAGTACATTTGTTATTACTTAACTGAGTCATGACAAACTGTGTGTACAGAAAATTATATTTGAGTGTCCCTGAGCACACACTGTGGTGTGTGTAACAAAATCAGACCTGTTTTTATTGCAGTGCCACCTGAGTTTCCGAAGATCCCAGGCATCTGTAAGACTTCAGCCTTGTCCCTTGACCTCAGAGGTTTCTACAGATTGTAGAAATATTTTGATCATATTATCAACTGTAGATGATCTGAGAATCAGTTTCAGTTGAGGAACATTATTTTGCTCAGTTCAGTTTGTTTCACAATGTTCTTCCAGCTGTTCCTTATTCATAACACTAAAGCCCGCAGTATAGCTCTGCATTGGGCCGAACGCCGCTCGACGCGCGCATGTTGCGCGTGCTGCGCGTGCTATGCGTGCTACGCGTGCTACGCGTGCTGCGCGCAGGCAGTTCACAGTATAGCTCAGCGTGAGGCTCCAGCGTTTTCGCTCCAAATTCTTGACATAATTTGAGCAGCAGCAGGGCGGAGCGTTTACCTACGGGACAAATTGAGGTCGCTAATTGGTCATTTGCTGACATTTACTGAATTGATTGACAGTTCGGGTGGGGGAAAAAAGGCACGGGCTGCGCAGTGGTTTTCTGTGTTTATATGTTAATAAAAAGTTCTAAAAAATAAAACAAAAACAGGGAGCGCTGGTCCAGCACACCAGAACACCAGGAAATATTTAGAACCTTGCGCAGCCACGTTGGACATGAGTTTATAGTTCGCTCGTGACAAATTCATTCATTTCCTCAGCGAGGAGGAAGCGATCACTTGACTTTTGGCAAAAAACAAAAACAAAAGAAAAGTCCAGATCAAGGATGAAGAAGGGGAATTTAATACATTTGTGTCACATACAAGCGGTCGTAAAATTTGAGCTTGGCGCGTTCACGCCCGTGTTCAAAGGTTTGTGCCACGGCGTTCCCACGGCGTTCGCACGGCGTCGAGCGGCGTTCGGCCCAACGCAGAGCTATACTGGGGCCTTTACTTTACAGCCGTTGCTGCCATAAAATCCAAGATTACCTCATTTTATCTTTTTCTTAAATAAGGTTAAAAAAAAGTTTGTTTTATGTGTGATTTTTTTTTATTGGACATTATAGGAATTGCAAAATAAGGGTGGGAAAGGTGAAGCGCACACATCTGCCTCTAGCCTCATGTGCCCTACTCTGGGCCCTTGAGCAAGGCCCTTAACTCACACCATCTGCCTTAGATAGCAGCTCCCTGCTCCACACAGAGGGCTGTGGTAGCGCGGTGGTCTGTGGTTGTGTCAGGATTGAAGGACATCCAGAATCAATTGCCAAGTCTTATTGCGAGTTAGTTCGACCAAACTTTTTCAGACTTAGAGTTGACATTTCACTCATTTCATTGTTATCCCCCTAACTCCCGCAGCTATACTGGATAAGTGTTGCGAAATAACTTTGTTTGAAGCTGCACAACGCAAACATTACCATATTTTCTGCCTTATAAGTCACAGTTTTTTTTTAAATAATTTACATGCCCTGCAACTTATAGGTTGAAGCAACATATTTATGGATTTTTTCCCCCCATATTTATAAACCAATTTTTTTGGCTGAGATATGACGGTTTTCATTCATTCTGACTGAAAATTTTCAAGCAGTACCACTTTCAGTCACTTGATGGCAGCAGAGTAGTAGTAGCAGTATACATATTTGTACGGCATGCTGTTGTATCGTGTAATAGGTAAATGTGGCTATAATGACAAATTCAAAAATTTCAAGACAAAACAACAGAACTTTATTTATTATATTTTACATTATACTTTATTGTTTTAGTCTTGAACTTTGTTGAATTTACCATGTCCTGGATGACAGCGCCACAATGCCGAACAGTACAAGGGGAAAAAAAACACAAAAAAGAGAATCTTCACCAGCTTTTAATGATACAATCGGCTTGCCATAGGCCCTCACTGCTTGGCGCAAGTTAAACTATCTGCACTACCCCAGAGAAATGCAGCTAATTAGACCATTAAAGTGCATTTATTAAGTAAAATTTAGACTGAGACACACCTTTGCTATAATTACAAGCGAACAAATAATTGCTTAGGTGCTTTTCTTGTGAAATTTCAAAGAAACGATCCATGTTCCTCCTCCTTTTTTCCTCACTCTGCGCGCTCCCGGGAGCACAGAGGCAGCAAAGCAGTTTTTGAAATTCAGCTAATTTGACTATCAAAGTGCATTTATTAAATAAACATTAGATTAAGACACACATTTACTATAATTTAAAGCAAACAAATAATTGTTTTGAGGTGTTTATCTTGTTAAATTAGCATAGCGACTTGTCGCATGCACACATTTACATCTGTAAATCAGGTTTTGAAATACAGCTGATTTGACCGTCAAAGTGCATTTATCAAGCAAACGTTAGACTGAGACACAAATTAACCATAATTTTGAGCAAACAAATAATTGTTTTTAAGTGATAATCTTGTTAAATTCTTGTTAAAGTCCTCCCATGCACGCTCCAGCGGCCGCCATTTGGCAGCCCATCCATTTTTGGCACAACACTGGTCCACATTTCCAGGTTGTCGCGTAACAAACATGACGTGTCAGCGGTGATGCAAAATAGATGCCACTTATAGGGAAAAGTGATGTGTATGGCGGAAAATATGGTATGTCTTTAATCACGAGTACAGAATCACAGTGACATCCTGTTGTGTCAAATGTTGGATGAGGAAAATAAATCTGCTCATAAATGAATGATATGTCAAGATCAAAGTCAAAAGTCAAAGTCAACTTTATTGTCAGAACTGCAATATGTACAGGACATACACAGGGCCGAAATTGCGTTTCTCTCAGTCCCTCGGTGCAACAGTAACCATCTAAACACTAAACACTAAAACATTTAATAAACATAAGCATAAAATAGTAAAAAAAAGTGTAACACTGTCCTGAGTTTTTTCATAATAGTATAAAAGTATGAAAATTTACACCAACACTGAAACACCAAACACCCCTAAAACACCAAACACCCAATGAACATAAGCATAAAATGAAATAATAAAAGTGTAATACTGTCCTGAGTTTTTGCATAGTAGTATAAAAAGTATAAAACGTATATCTATAAAATAAACTGAAGTTTCTAGCGTTGACATTTGCAAAGAGTGGCACAGCAGCATATGAGTTAATGTACACAGTACATGTATATGTATGAGGTAGTTGATGTTGGTATATAGGCAAAGTGGCATATGAAGTAAGGCACATAAGGCACATTTGGCATCCTGTTATGCCTCACCCAAGATGCCTGTTACTGACGATAAATACCAACCTTGGTCACATGAAATAAATGCTAACAGGAAGATTTGCACAAACAGCCCACGGTGACAAAAATCTGTAAGTCACTTTCTCAGACTACAGATGTGTCTGCATTTATGCGTCATCAAACCATTGCAGCAAAGGGTGAAGACAGATCCATACGTTTGGTGAAAAGCTTGCTCTGATTTCTGCTGGGAGTAAATGCTGCTTTCAAGTGCAATTTCAACAGATGGTTCAAAACGGAATTACTGCAAGAAGAAACAAGGAACTCAGCCAACAACTCCAAGGCTGCCAGCCCGGACGGGCCCACTTTTACCTGAGCTTATTTTTACAGGACAATATGCAATGAGTACAATCGGCTGAGACTTTTTCTGGCAGTGTGGTTCGATGTGCAGACAGCAAGAATTACCTCCTGACATAAATCACAGCCCATTTTTGAACATCCTCTAAGTGTCTATGGCTTTTTCTGTAGCGTTCTTGTGTGCAATACAGAGGAACAGGTTTTGATTCATCTTAATAGGAGAATATTCTGTCAGATCACCAGGGGTCTGCTTTATTCCTGTTTTTATTACAAATCGGGGCAAACCATGTAGAGTCAGAGTCAGACTCAGAGAGTCTTTATTGTCATCTGCACCGCATGTGGTACATGTGATGAAAACGAGATTATGTACACAGGGTCCCAGTTACATCATACAACAAATGCAAGAGAAAAACAGTAATAACATCCAGGATTAACTAAGAAAAACATCAACTAGTAATACACTAAGCCCTAATGTAATAGAAAAATATCATTATAAACAGTAGCACGAACACGAGTCTGTATGAGCAGATGGTCACAGATGAACACAGCAACAAGAAACCAGATCAGCATCAGCAGGATGTGATATTTTGCAGTGTTTATTCGTATTGATTATTTATTCATGAGTCTAACAGCCTCAGGGTAGAAGCTGTTCCTCAGTCTAGTGGTTCTACATTTGATGCTCCTCAACCTCCGTCCTGAGGGGAGTGGGGCAAAGAGTGAGTGTGCTGGGTGAGTGAGGTCTTTCATGATGCAGGTGGCTCTTTTCCTGCATCTGGAGGTGTAAATGTCTGTGATGGTGGGGAGACTGACTCCAACAGACTTCTGTGCAGCCTTCACCACTCTCTGTAGAGCTTTCCTCTCTGCAACTGTGCAGCCTCCATGCCACACGTTGATGCTGGAGCACAGGATGCTCTCCACTGCACACCTGTAGAAGGAGGTGAGGACTGGGCTGCTCAGACCAGCTCGTCTCAGCCGTCTGAGGAAGTAGAGTCTCTGATGACCTTTCTTGATCAGGCTGGTGGTGTTGTTGCTCCAGCTGAGGTTATCATTCATGTGTACACCCAAGTATTTGTAGCTGGAGACCACTTCCACTGCAGATCCACTTATGTTCAGTGGGGTGTGGGTGTGTTTGTTCCTTCTGAAGTCCACAATCATCTCCTTTGTCTTCTTCACATTCATGTGAAGGTTATTCTCTTTGCACCAGCTCTCCAGGTGTTCCACCTCCTGTCTGTAGCTGGACTCATCATTGTTTGTGATGCATCCCACCACCGCTGTATCATCTGCAAACTTAACAATATGACAGCCTGGATGGGTAGCTGCACAATCATATGTGAGCAGAGTGAACAGAAGAGGGCTCAGCACACATCCTTGAGGAGAGCCAGTGCTGAGGGTTATGGTGGAGGAGGAGAAGTTGTGGATCTTCACGGACTGTGGTCTGTTTGTTAAGAAGTCTAAGACCCAGTTACAAACGGAGGGGCTTAGTCCAAGTGTGGATAGTTTGTCTATCAGAGTTTGGGGGATCATGGTGTTGAAGGCAGATGTGAAGTCCACAAAGAGCATACGGACGTATGAGTCCTTCTGATCCAGGTGGGTGAGAGCAGTGTGGACCACAGAGGAGATGGCGTCCTCTGTTGATCGGTTCTCGCGGTATGCATACTGATGAGGGTCCTCGTTGATGTTGACGGTTGTCTTGATGTGGGACATGACCAGTTTCTCAAAACATTTTGCGACTATCGGGGTGAGGGCCACCGGCCTATAGTCATTCAGACCAGTCACTGTGGAGCTCTTTGGAACTGGGATGATGGTGGCGGTCTTCAGGCAGGTGGGAACTGACTCCAGTGCAAGTGAGGTGGTGAAGATGTCAGCCAGCACCTCACAGAGCTGATCCGCACATTCCTTCAGAACTTTCCCCGGGATGTTGTCCGGTCCAGTTGCTTTATGAGGGTTGATCCTTCTGAGACTGCCTCTCACTTCTGCTACGGTCACGCTGAGATGCTCTTCATCTGGTGGTGAGATGATCCTGGTGCTGGCTGGTCTGTTTGGGTCTTCAAAACGTGCATAAAACTTATTGAGGGCATCAGGCAGAGATGGGTCTTTGGGGCATTGTTTGCTCTTACCCTTGTAATCTGTTATGCATTTGATGCCCTTCCACATGCTCCGTGGGTCTTGTGAGGTGAACTGACCCTCGATTCTCTGTGCATATGTGGCCTTGGCCTTCTTAATGTCAGCAACCAGCTCTTTCCTACTCTTTCTCAGCTCCTCTGTGTCTCCAGACTTGAAGGCAATGTTCCTGGCTGCCAGCAGGGTGCAATCCTCTTTATTTAACCAGGGTTTTGTGTTGGGATAAGATTTAACATATTTTTTTATGGATACGTTTTCACAGCATGTGCTGATATAACCCAACACTGATGAAGCATATAAGTCTAGGTTCATTCAGTTTCCATCAGCTGCTGCCTCTCTGAAAACAGACCAGTTCGTATTTCCAAAACAGTCTCTCAGCATGGGGGTGCTATCTTGGAGCCAAACTTTGATCTCTCTTTGTGACGGCTTAGAGCGTCTGATTGAGGGAAGCTTTGTTGGGACCAAGAGCAAAGAGGAGTGGTCAGAAGCCCCGAGCGGTGAGCGTGGCTTCGCTGTGTATGCCCCTTTCACATTTGTGTACACGCGGTCAAGCGTTTTATTTCCTCTTGTTGCTGTGGAAACGTGTTGATTGAAGGTTGGGAGGGAGACCTTTAAATTTACGTGATTGAAGTCACCTGAAACAATGCAGAGCGCCTCTGGATATTTACACAGTAGCGAGCTGAGTAAGTAATGAATTTCTTCCAGGGCGACATTAGCATTAGCATCAGGGGCTATGTAAATAACTGTGATAAGGATCAATAGCTATGTTTACATGGGCAAAATTCTGTGACCGGATTGAAATGTGCTCTGATTGCATAATTAGATAGCACCGTTTACATGGGCACAATCCGTTCATGACGAGTGTTTACATGCAGCAGGCTTTTATTCTGATCAGAAGTTCTGACATGCGCAGAGTGGTACACTCCCCTTAAAAAAAAAAAACGAAGAGGAAGTTACTTTCGTAAAAACCACAGAAGAAGAAGTTACTTCCGGGACGAAAGTAAACATACGCGTCCAAAATGGACCCGCACCAGATTGTAATGACGGCGACTGAGTTTTTTCCAAGTACACCTCGCTGCAGCTTGCAGCCTCTCGTTTTTTCTGCACTCCCTGAATGAACTACAGGCGAAGCAGCGCGTGCTTTTAGTTTTTTTATTCACAGGATGAGAGCGCTGGACGTCCTCTGTCCTCCAAGCTGTCGTGGACAACAACTTTTGGTAAGATAATAAAAACGCTGTATGCTAATAAACTTTTTGTCCTTTACTTTTCTACCTGTCTGCGCGATACTGTCTGTATTTGTTATTAATTACTATTCTTCCTCTGTTTTCCTGTTTCTGGAGCATCAGTGTCAAGATGCCAGGCAGTGCCCTGCCATGATGCCAATGTCCTGCGCCACTCAGACCTCTATCAAAGGGCTCATCTGTTGACAAAAGTAAGGCTAATACTGTATTTACTATATTGTATTTAGTATTACTACAACGATTACAGCTAAGAAGTATCTCAAAGTAGAGATGCTTAGCTGTAAAGTTTTATTTAAAATAAAAAGTTTGAACCATGTCTTTAAACAAATAGTTAAATGTTGCCAAAATGTAAGGCTAACATTTACTATATTGTATTTAATTTTACAACTATTACAGCTAAGTATATCAGAAGACATACTTAGATGTAAAGTTTTCTTTCAAATAAAATTTGTTTGAACCATAACTTTAAACAAATAAAAAGTTGAACACTAAATATTGGCATGTCCTTTTTTGCAGTCTGTGAGGAACATTGAAGGACGTCCGTCTCTTCATTGTTGGTGATCGTGCCCGCTGTTGGACTGGCTCGTCAAAGGATACGCAAACTGTCCTCGTCTGACTCCTCAACAAGTCATTTAATGTTTACCTTGGCGCTGTCAGGTGGAGGTAGAGATGACCGGGTTTCTGAAGTCACAGTGGAGAGTTCTTCTAAAAAGATACTGTACTTATGTATTTGTGTTCACATGCAGTTAACATTTGTATAAAATTATTATCACAATAAACAACTGCAAGTAATACTAGTGAACATCTGAGCTCTTTAATGGACCAAACAGTTTAACACATTCTTGTAAACAGTTGAAATTGCTTGTTTGAAACATGTTTCATTCTTAGTGCAATTTGAGGTGTATCAGAAAAACATAAAAATTAAACGTTCAAAACGTTTGTACAAAACAGACGATGTGCACAGATCACATCTTGTAATGATAACAAAAAATTTCTTTGGTCATTTAAAAACTACAGTAACCTGTAATTCAGTAACTTCTTTAACAACTCATCACATACTTTCACAATTTCAATGTATGCATGTGATTTCGGAAAACAAAATTGGTGACAAAATAATCGATTTTACTTCCAAAATGTATGTTTCTGTATCCTGATAGAACAGCAAATGTGTTTTTATCCTGTGAGTCATGCAGAAACTCAGAGTCCTTATTAAACCACCTGACTGTATTAAGTTAGGACATGTACCTTAATTGTACCATAAACTATCAATCCTAATGTCTGTGTAAAAAATACATTTACAGATCTGTCAGTGCACAAAGAAACATGGTTGTGGAGAATTGAAACATTTTCAAATCAGTTTTGAGTTGTTCTAAAGCACATGTGTGAACTTCTTGGGATTCCTAAGACGTGGGACTCTTGCATCTTCTGCCACCTGCCACCATCACCTGCCACCATCACCTGCCACTGTCTGTTGTGTGCTGCTGCCAGCTGCCTCTTCAAAGCTGGACTCATCATCTGAAAAACAAACAAAATAAAGTTTAACTGGACCCCTGATATGTTGAAATGTGTTAGGTTAATTATCTGGTTAGTTGGAGTTTTAATGTACAATACAGTATACTGTAGTTCTATGCTAGCCCTACAGCTACTCTTATTTCTTATTATAATTACATTTTTACATATTTGTTGTTTCTAATTACTCAAGTAATACAGTACAGAGGG
>JBBPBX010022485.1:0-11977 GCA_038048925.1 Garcialebias charrua
CGAAACTTGGCTCCTGGGGCTTGGCCAGGCCAAGCTTGAAAAAAACAAACAAAAAAACAACAACAACATAGCCACCTCCATGTGGACCCACCACCTGTGGGAAAGTCCGTCAAGGTCGGGTGCTGTGCAAATCAGGTGGAGGGTGAGGGAGGGTCCCTGGCCATGCCAATTTCTGGTGGCATAAACTAGCTCTAGGGATGTGGAATGTCACCTCACTGGCAAGTAAGGAGCCAGACCTTGTGTCTGAGGTTTAGCAGTACCAACTAGATATAGTTGGGCTCACCTCTCTGTACAGCAGGCTCTGGAACCCAACTCCTGAAGAGAGGCTAGACTCACTCCTAGATTCTCCAAGACTTGCCCTGGCCCTTGAGATGCAAAAGGCTCTGGATGTTGTGGGGCTGTCATGATTAACACATCTATTCAATGCCGCATGGAGGACTGGGACAACAACTGCAGAATGGCAGACTGGGGTGGTGGTTGTCATTTTAAAAAGGAGTACAGTACTGGAGTGTGTTCCAACTCCAGTATTATGAGATCACACTTCCCGCCCTACCTGGGAAAGTTTACTCCAGGGTGCTGAAAGTGAGGCTCAGAATGATTGTCAAACCTCAGATTCAGGGGGAGCAGTATGGCTTCCATCCTGGCCATGGAACAGTGGGCTAGAACTTTAGCCTTAAAGAGTTGTTAAGGGGGTCATGGGGGCTTGCTTCTCCATTCTACAGTACATACGTTTGTTGGGATCTGGAGAAGGCTTATGACTGTGTTCCTCAAGGCATTCTGTGGGGGGTGCTATGGGGATATGGGTGCCTGGATTGCTTTTAAGAGCTATCCAGTTCCTGTATAACCAAAGCAGGAGCTGTGTCCACATTCTTGGCACAAAGTCAAGCTCATTCTCAATGCAGGTTGGACTCTGCCAGGATGGTCCCTTGTCTCCAATCCTGTTTGTTGTTTTCATGGATGGTATCTTGAGGTGAAGTCATGGAGAGAAGAGTGTCTGGTTTGAGAGCTTCAAGGTCTCATTTATGTTGTATGTGGATGACGTGGTCCTGCTAGCATCTTCAATCCAAGACCGTCAACATCCACTGGGGTGGGTTGCAAGTGAGTAGGAAACAGCTGGAATGAGAGCTTAAAAAAACAGTTGTTCTATAAAGGTAGTCCTTGAGTTACGAACGAGTTCCGTTCCTACGCCCGTTCGTAAGTCGAAAATCGCCGTAAGTCGGAAGTACACACTAGCCGCCACTTATACACGTACATGTACAGTACTGTACAGTTACCAAGCACTTCGCCTATCCTAACACAGTACCCTACATAATTATTAAAAAAACAGCATACAGTACATTTGGAGCCATAATGAAGGAAAAAAGTAGTTAATTTCTTACGGTGAGCTGGTGAAGCCTGTCTCTGTCTGTTAGCATGTTAGCTCGTTGCACGTCCGAGCTCTGCAGCTTCCTGCTGCTTCACGCGGTCCAAACTGTTTACAGTAAGGCCTGTTAGCATGTTAGCTCCATACATTTGGAGCCATAATGAAGGGAAATAGAGTTAATAACTTACTGAGAGCTGGTGAAGCCGTTTCTCCGCGTGTTAGCATGTTAGCTCCATGTCCCGGCAACATCCGAGGCCTCAAAGCTGTTTCTCCGCATGTTATCATGTTAGCTCTGTGTCCCAGCAACATCCGAGGCCTCAAAGCTGTTTCTCCGCGTGTTAGCATGTTAGCTCGTTGTATCACCAGCATCCGAGGCTGCCAGGCGGAGCATCGAGGCAAGCTCCCGGCCGCAGCAGGCCTCTCCGACGCCCGTCGGCCCCGTGTCCCCGGTGGGGCCGGCTGATGGCAGGGACAGTAGCGGCGGGATGATCACCGGATCCCGCGGTGAGCTGGTGGTGTCGGCCGGCATGGTGGGATGCGGCGGAGCGATCGGCGGCTGCTGCTCCCGGCCTGAGATGTCCACAGAGTTCACCGAGCGTTTCCAGCTCATGTATCCGAGCGAAGCAACCTCTCATCGGACATGGTCCGTCCAAAGCCAGCTGTCGAAGCCGGAGCTAACCGAAGCTAACCAAAAACTGCCGGACACTGACGAAAACTGCCGAACACTGCCGAAAACTGCCGAAAACTGCGTAATCGGTTTAAAAATAATAATATATTTTTTAGAAAGCTATTTAAAACAACCACATGCTGCAACAAAGTGCTGTACATAAAATCAAGAACATTTCCATCCATCCATCCATCCATTTTCTTCCGCTTATCCGGGGTCGGGTCGCGGGGGTAGCAGCCTAAGTAGGGAGGCCCAGACTTCCCTCTCCCCAGCCACTTGGAGCAGCTCCTCTGGGGGAATCCCAAGGCGTTCCCAGGCCAGCCGAGAAACATAGTCCCTCCAGCGTGTCCTGGGTCTTCCTCTGGGTCTCCTCCCGGTGGGACATGCCCGGAACACCTCACCAGGGAGGCGTCCAGGAGGCATCCTAACCAGATGCCCGAGCCACCTCAACTGGCTCCTCTCGATGTGGAGAAGCAGCGGCTCTACTCCGAGTCCCTCCCGGATGACTGAGCTTCTCACCCTATCTCTAAGGGAGAGTCCAGACACCCTGCGGAGAAAACTCATTTCAGCCGCTTGTATCCGAGATCTCGTTCTTTCGGTCACAACCCAAAGCTCATGACCATAGATGAGGGTGGGAACGTAGATCGATCGGTAAATTGAGAGCTTTGCCTTTCGACTCAGCTCTCTCTTCACCACGACAGACCGGTACAGCGCCCGCTTCACTGCGGACGCTGCACCTATCCGCCTATCGATCTCACGCTCCAGTTTTCCCTCATTCGTGAACAAGACCCCGAGATACTTAAACTCCTCCACTTGGGGCAGGACCTCCTCCCCGACCCGGAGAGGGCATGCTACCCTTTTCCGGCTCAAGACCATGGCCTCGGATTTGGAGGAACTGATCCTCAATCAAGAACATTTAAACACATAAAATAAGATTTTTCGATTTTATTTTTTATGAAATGCGTGACGTAACATTGAATCGCCGTAAGTCGAGACCACCGTAAGTCGAGGACTACCTGTACACAGAACGAGGCCATGAGTTTAAAAATCAGTTCACCAATCTATTGTTCACAAACACTCATTATTAAGTGAATCTGTACTGAACAACTTGCCAATTTTCTCTGTTTCCTCACAATTTTCAGTTACCAACATTGGTTGGCATTCAGGTTGATACCAACATACTGGCATAAAACAATAATCAGAAAAAGGAAAATGCTCACTTTTACATTATTTTAGTCGTTTCCACTTTTTCAATCACTTTCATTTATCTGAACAGTTACGTGAATGCTGGCAAACAAAAGACTGTTGGGATGTTTGCACAGACCGATACCCTTAAAGAGTTTGAATTCAAATGCGGCAGATAAACTGCTGGGCACTGAGTTGGAGGGTATAAGAGAATGTATAGAAGAGTCATGAGTCTTTAAATGACTGCAGAGCAATAATGATAATGGAAGTGATGGCAAAAGGACAACTTTCAACCAGGAAGCCTCTCTCTCTCTCTTTGTGTGACCTCATTATTCTTCCCCTGCTGGTCTTACTTTCCTCACTTACTGTTCTTATCACATTTCCTCAAAAAGTTAAGGTGTGAATCCATGCCTCTGAGTATTCTTATCTAGCATTTGATTATATTTTGATTAATCAAAATCTAACTAAAACTAAAGTTAGAAGGGATGTTTCACTCACAGCCAAGAACTTTGCATTCTGAATGTATTTTCTCTCAAAGTGCCTATAAACTCAAATGACATGAGTCAACACCGGTACACCTGAAAAACGTGTCAAAGACCAATTTCAACTACGGTAATCAGTTCTTTTGCTGAAGTTAATCTATAGTGTGAACTATTTTTGCTCTGAGGCAAAGATTCCTGTATCCCTTTGTCTTGGGTTCTTTTTGTCCTAGTTTGAACTAGCTGTGAGTGTTTTAATGTGTTTTTCGACTACTGCAACTCCCTGTTTATTGGAATCCCTGGCAAAAATCTTCAGAAGCTTAAATATATTCAAAACAGTGCAGCAAGGATTTTATTGAGAGCTCGTAAATTTGAACATATTACACCCATTCTCCATAACCTCCATTGGCTTCCTGTCACCTACAGAATTCAGTACAAAACTGCTCTCATTACCCATCAATGCTTACACGGAACTTCACCTGACTATCTAAAGGACATTCTTGCACCATATTCATCCACCCGGTCTCTACGATCACAGAACAGTAATCTACTTCACATTCCACAAACCAAGTTAAGGACCATGGGAGACCGGGCATTCTGTGTGGCTGCCCCCCGCCTATGGAACTCCCTCCCTGACTACCTGAGAGCTCCACAGTCACTGGTTGATTTCAAAAACGGCTTAAAGACTTTTCTTTTTAAGCAAGCCTATTCTGCCTCCACATGATTTTATCTTTGATCTTGGTTGATATTATTATTGATTTTACTTGATTTTATCACTTGTTTTATTTTTTAAGCAGGCCTATTCTGCCTCCACATGATTCTGTCTTTAATCTTAGTTGATATCATTATTGATTTTACTTGATTTTATCACTTGTTTTATTGTTGTAGCACTTTGAGATTTTTATTAATGAAAAGTGCGGTATAAATTGAATTTATTATTATTATTAGTATTAATGGTATCTGAGACATTTATATTTTATTTGGGGGTTTCTTGAGCTGCTGAATGAACATCACATTATTAAAAATAAAATATGACTTTCAAAAGATGTATTTAAGGTGTGCTAAAAAAGTGAAGCCAGGTCCTGACTTTACTTTTTTCTATTTTTCTACCTGGATTATTGAGCATGCATCAGAATATTTAAGGTGTTATTTCTTAAAGACGCCATGTTTTTGCTGCTTAGATGTAGTTTAGATGTAGTTCTCTTAACAGAGGAGGAGGTCTGAGATTTCAACTTTCCAAGACTTACAACTCAGTTTTGGGGCTGATTCACAAACGTTTTACATCGGATGGGAGCAGAGGTGTCTTGTCTGTGAATTAGACTAGCAAAGTTTGTTGAGAAACCTCTGTTGTTGGGCTGTGAGGTGTTTTTTGTCAATTTACATACAGTTGTTGTGTCTGCTGTCAGAGACTTCAAGGGAACTCCCTACTGTTAAGGTGTGATCTGTCAATTTACATGTATGTGTTACCTCAGCTTGCAATTTACATATGATGGTGCGTGACTCCTGTTATAAATCCACACGCACACACAGTCTGGTTCATTGAATTGATAAAGCTTTTCGGATGAGAAGCGAAACGTCTTCTGTTACAAATAAAGTCCAGTTGATCTTGAATTGAACGCCTTTTTGATGTAGTTTAGAATCACCATTGTGGGACACCATTCATATGTAACAAATCAGTGAGACCATGTTTTCTGTAAGAATGAATGAATGACTGAATAAATAAACTACACCAAATGCATAACTAAATATTTAGTACCGTAAACACCGGTGTATAATACGCTCCGGTGTATAATACGCTTTGGCCAATATTTGGAAATAAATCAGAAAAATCGGTAGATAATACGCTTCGGTGTATAATACGCGCTGCCGTGACAGTCTTTTTTATGGCCACTAGATGGCGCCAGGATACGCCTCCAGGTACAGTCTGCAGGTAAACAGACTACAGGGTGCATTAGCGCCCATAGCGGCCGAAACTGGTACTGCACCATTTTTAGGCCAAAATGAAAAAGTGAATCAGAGCCAAAAATGGGTCTAAAAATATGGGGAAAAATCTGTAGATAATACGCTTCGGTGTATAATACACAGAACATTCAAATGAGCAATAAAAGTGCGTATTATACACCGGTGTTTACGGTATATGTTCTTACTTTTAGAATGTGGGATGGCAGATGTCTATATTGAAACACTTCCTCTATGAAAACCAGTAGAAGAGTGAAAGGGACATCTTCGGTGTCCTCCTATTGATTGACTGGCCCAGACTCTACTGTAAATGATTAGATTTCAGTGTGATGTCACAGCACGGCACTAAAAATCAATGCACAGACATCCCTGAATACTAAATACTCTGGTCTCTCTGCGTTTGTGTGCACAAGTCCCCTCTCCTCTTACCCCGCTTCTCATTAATTCTTGTTCCCATCAAGTAGCTCTCTCACTGGTTTGTTTGCCAAAAAATGATGTCAGCACACATGCGCTCAAACACGCAAGTGCATACACACTTTACAAAACTGTCAGAAGCCTCCTCAGTCACGACTCGCACAGCACAATCATACACTCCAAAAGGAACCAAGATAGAAGCTAAAGTGAGAAAGAGAGTGACTGACACAACTAACACACAGAAGAAGAAAAAAAAAACTACCGGTAAATGAAGTCTTAAGCTTTGGTTGTATGTCTTAAATGATAAAAGTGTGTTTGTCTTATAATAGAATATGAAACAGGTGAGATGAACAATAATGATCTAACTCTAGTTGAAGCCTAAACATTATAGGGATTAGTTTAGCTTAGATGTGAAATGAAAACAAAAACAATTGCAAATTGATTTAAATGATCCTGAATGTAGTCAGCAACCAATTAAAGCTGATTTGTCCTAAGATTACCAGGCACCCTTGATTCCCAATAAAATTTAGGTTTGGCAGTACTTTTCACTAATAGGTCACTGAGTATGTAGCCTGGCCCTCGCCTTCCTGCACAGCTCAGCTCAATTCTCATTTCCCTTCACTGCTCAGTCTGGGACTTCTCCCATAGACAACGATTTCTCCGGCTGATTTTTGACCGGACCAATCAGAGAACAGAAGGGGCGGAGTTTTTGGCCCCTAACCCACGCCCCCACCTGTCCCAGCGAGCAGCCGCATGTTCTCATTCAAAGCGATGCAAAGCGATGCAGGACTGTTTTATATGTGACACAAATGTATTAATTTCCCCTTCTTAATCCCTTATCTGGAGTTTTCTTTTTTTTTTTTGGCCAAAAGTCAAGTGATCGCTCCCTCCTCCACGCCCCACCTGTCCCAGCGCGTAGCCAGCGAGCAGCCGCATGTTCTCATTCAAAGCGATGCAAAGCGATGCAGGACTGTTTTATATGTGACACAAATGTATTAAATTCCCCTTCTTAATCCCTTATCTGGAGTTTTCTTTTGTTTGTTTTTTGCCAAAAGTCAAGTGATCGCTCCCTCCTCCTCCTCCTCTCCCTCCGCTGATGAGGAAATGTCTGAGTTTATTCTCTCGTGACAACCTCAGACATTTCCTCATCAGCGGAGGGAGAGGAGGAGGAGGAGGGAGCGATCACTTGACTTTTGGCCAAAAAAACAAAAGAAAACTCCAGATAAGGGATTAAGAAGGGGAATTTAATACATTTGTGTCACATATAAAACAGTCCTGCATCGCTTTGCATCGCTTTGAATGAGAACATGCGGCTGCTGCTGGCGCTGGGACAGGTGGGGGCGTGGGTTAGGGGCCAAAAACTCCGCCCCTTCTGTTCTCTGATTGGTCCGGTCAAAAATCAGCCGGAGAAATCGTTGTCTATGGGAGAAGTCCCAGACCCTAGTCCGAAGCGAAGTGAAGGACAAGGGTCTGGTTTTAATCAGGCTACTGAGTATGCAGTAAGAAAGTTTTTCTTCTGAGAACCACAAGCAACATTTCTTGAGCTTTGTGTAAAAGTCCTGATTAATACAATGGTAAATGGTTTGAACATATATGCATGTAGTAGCACCCCCCCACTCACACATACAGTATACTGTATAAGCACATTGGATCCCAATTTTTTTTGGGGGGGGGAGGGGGGGCAGTGCCTTGCCAAGGACACTGGCATGCAGAAGAAACTGGGGATTGGAAGATGACTTCCATGCCACTGGACAAATACAATGTTTACATGTGAATGATAGACATTGATGAATTATTATACAAACAAAAAAAATGCTGCAGTTTGTTTTTCAGGTTGTAAATTATTTGCGTTTTTTTTTTTTTTTTTAATCAAGGGCTGGACCATGGAAATTTATTTATTTTATTTATTTATTTATTTTGGGTTCTTTTTGCCCTAAGATTTTAAGAAATGCTTTTCAATATTTTTTTTAGAGTTTGTAAGTCTCAACAAGACAATGTTTAAAAGACCAAAAAATAAAAGGTCTTGTCTAGTTTGAACTACCGGTAACTGAGTGTTTTAATGGTATCTGAGACATTTATATGTTATTCGGGGGTTTCTTGAGCTGCTGAATGAACATCACATTATTAAAAATACAACTTGACTTTCAACATATGTATTTAAGGTGTGCTAAAAAAGTGAAGTCAGGTCCTGATTTCCAAATCAATGGTAAAATTATCTGACATATGGTTCACCACTTCTGCCTAAAATTCAATAGTCTTATGGGCAATTGCATTTTTACTTTCATGGTTAAAGTAGGGATGCAGAAAAATATAGATTAATTTAAAAAAAAATCTAGATTCCTAGTCCTGGCGATTTTGAATTGATTCTAAAAGCCCATAAATCAATGTTAAAATGTGTTTATTTTATTTTTTTCTGCTCCTACAACCGAGTGTACTGCATATCACATCACGTGTCTGCTCGGCCACCATAGAATTTGGCCTTGTAGGCCACCGTACAGCAAGCTTGTTAGCCAGCTCCCTTTATCAGAATGGAGTCCACCAGCATGGAGCGGGAGAACAATGCGACTCAACCTACTCCTTCATCATTAAAAGTAATTTTAGACAATGTTCCGGGGAAGACAGAGCTTGACAAGAGGACGGTTGTTTGCAGGAAGTGTAAAATAAAATTGCAGTACAGTATTTGGGAAATACGACAAATGTGCAGAAGGAAGATGAAAAGTGGCCAAAAGTGGCCAAAAGCAGCAGACCAGCGAACTCTGCAACAACTTCCAGCTAATTCCCCAAAGGCTGCAAAGATTTCCCACTCCATTTTCTGCTACATCAAAGGATTCACAAGACAGCTCAGCTGAAGGCAACAAGGGGTGTAGGTTTATTTTTAATATGCTGGACCCAAGGTAGGTACATTATTTCTTCATGTAGCTTTTTAGTGATAAAGCAGCACCATAGCTTCACCACGAAACAAAGAATAAAGTGGGAGAATCTCTGACTAATGCTACTAGCTGCAGCTCAAAGGGTACCGTAACTTTTTTATTTTATTTATTATTATACAAAAACTTGTATAGACAAGTTATACAAAAAAACGTTAAACTAATTTATCTTTTTAACAGGTTGGAGAGAAGATAGATGAGACATCACCTAGAGCCCGTTCTAAATTAAACAGTTTAGATGGTTTATAAATTACATACAGTTCAGAAGAGTTTTTCTTCAGACTTGCACAGGTTTTGAAATTTTGTTAAATATTTACCAAACACGAATATAATATGGTTAAGACTGTGAAGTCTGCATATTTCATCCATCCATCCATCATTATCTTTACCCGCTTCTTCCATTTTGGGTCACGGGGGTCGCCGGTGCCCATGTCCAGCAATCACTGTGCGAGGGGCGTGGGACACCCTGGACGGGTTGCAAGTCCATCACAAGGCCACATAGAAACAAACAACCATTCACTCTCTCACTCACACCTAGGGACAATTTAGAGTCACCAATCAGCCTAACATGCATGTTTTTGGACTGTGGGAGGAAACCGGAGTACCCAGAGAAAACCCACGCATGCACGGAGAGAACATGCAAACTCCACCCAGAAAGGCCCCTGGACTGGGATTTGAACCAGGGACCTGCTCGCTGAGAGGCAGCAGCTCTACCAGTTGTGCCACCTGCCCCTGTATATTTCATATTAGGTTAAATTTTGAAAATATAGCAAATATGCAATATGGTTAAAAAAAAAGAAGAAGAAAAAAGTGAAGTCTGCATTTTATTTCAAGTCAAAGGTTAATGATCTATGTATGGAAGGCTGAATTATTTGTTTACATTTGTATTCATATATTTTGAATTATTTGTTTGTGATGTCCAGGGTGTCAAGTCGAGTCAAGTCAAATGTATTTGTATAGCACATTTAAAACAGGAACTGTTACAAAAGTGCTTAACAAAAAGATCACAGCATTAAATAAAAACAACAAGATATAATTACAGCATAAAGAATACAAACATAAAAACACAAATCATTAACAGAAAGAATGAAATAGTAAAACAGATCACTGTGTGTTAAATGTCAATGAATACATGTGTGTTTTCAGGAGTTTTAAAAGCAGGGACTGAGGTGGCCCTTCAAATGTTGATGGATAGATTGTTCCAGAGCTTAGGGCCCACGACTGAAAATGCCCAATCTTCTCTGAGTTACAACATGGTTTTTGGTACCACCAAAAGCAGCTGGTCTGACGATCTCAAAGCCCGAGAAGGAGCATAGGGATGAAGAAGGTCTGAGAGGTATGAGGGTGCGAGGCCAGTGATGCACTTAAATGTCAGCAGGAGAATTTTAAAATAAATCCCGACATGCACAGGAAGCCAGTGAAAGGAGGACAGAACGGGTGAAATGTGCTCAAACCTAGTTCTTGTTAATAGCTGAACTGCAGCATTTTGGACGAGCTGTAGACGTAACAAGGAAGCCTGACTGACCCCAACATAAAGTGAGTTGCAGTAGTCCAGTCGGGTTGTAATGAATGCATGGACTAATTTTTCAAGGTCGGATCTGGTCATTACAGTCTTTTGCTTAGCTATCTGCCTTTAGCTGAAAGAAGCTTTTTCGAAGAACAGAGTTGATCGGTTTATTAAACTTAAAGTCTGAGTCTAAATCTAGATTGGTAACAGAATGCTTTAGATATGGCTGAAGGGAGTCAAGACTTACATGATCAGTGACAGTGGCAGAGCTAGGACTAAACACATAGACCTCAGTTTTCTGATCATTAAAAGTTATGAAGTTTGTAGCCATCCAAGTCTTGATGTCATGAAAACATTTTAGCAAAGTGCGAATGGAGCAGGAACTGTTGAGTTTCAAGGGCAGATACATTTAAGAATCATCAGCATAATGAAAGGAAAGACCATATTTCCTCAGGATAGACCCCAGGGACAGCAGATACAATGAGAACAGAAGAGGTCCAAGAATGGAACCTTGTGGGACCACGCAGGAAAGAGGCACTGAAGTGGCTAGACTGTATGCAACATTAACACAGAATATTAATACAGAAACTCCTGTCACTCTGGTACGAACGGAACCATTCCTAGCGCTGCACCAGTCATCCCAACCTGGTGTTCTAGATGAGATAAAAGGATACTGTGGTCCACAATATCAAATGCAGTGGCAAGGTCAAGCAGTACAAGGATCATAGACTGACCAGAGTCATTTGCTGAAACAATGTCGTTGCAGACCCTAATTAAGGCTGTTTTGGTGCTATGTAGTTGCTTTAAGCCAGACTGAAAAATCTCGAGAATACCATTTTCATTCAAGAACTCGTTTAATTGAATGAAAACTATTTTCTCCAAGATATTAGAAAGAAAGGGAAGTTTGGAGATAGGTCGGAAGTTTGAGCAAGTTGAAAGGACAAGTCCGTTTTTATTTTATTTTAAATTAATGGTGTTACTACTGCATGTTTAAAAGCATTAGGAACCACACCTGTAGCCATACTGCTGCTTATAATGTCAAGAACAGAGGGTCCAATGGAGGGTAGGACTTGTTTAAAAATTATGCAGGGATGGGGTCAGCAGGGGAGTCTGAGGGTTTCATATGACCAATGACAATTTAGAAATGAGAAGGAAATAGGTTTGAACTGGTTAAAAACTGCTGTGTAGGGGACAAAAACAGAGGGGTCAGCTGTGGTTTGAGGAATAAAAAACCTAATTGACTGAACGTTTTTAACAAAGAAACTGAGAAAGTCATTCCTAGTACAGTACTGTAACTGTAGAGGCCTCCATGTTGGCAGACTGAGGCACAGTTAAAATGGAGCTAATGGTGTTGAAAAGAACATGGGGATTGTGGCTGTTTGAAGTGATAATTTAGGATAGATTATTTTATTATTTTCCCCTGATTTAAGGGCGACCTGATAGTCTTTGTAACACATTTTTAGCATGATAAAAGAA
>JBBPBX010022485.1:11990-41377 GCA_038048925.1 Garcialebias charrua
ATATATACTTTATTCATTATTTTATTATCTTCCCCTGATTTAAGGGCGACCTGATAGTCTTTGTAACACATTTTCAGCATGATAAAAGAAACCTGAAGTTTAATCTTTTCCAATCAAAAAAATCAATTTTGAATTGTTTGAATCGAATCGTAACACCAAAAATCAGAATTAAATCGCCAGACACTGAGAGATTCGCACCCCTTAGTTAAAGTATTAATTTTAAATGTATTTTAGAGTGGACACTAAAACTTAACTCGCTAGAGACAAGGATGAAAACAATATGCTTCTGTCATATTAGTCATCCAATAAATTTGTTCTAAGACTGAAGTTGACAAAGTACACAGACAAATGACATTTTAGGAAAGTCTAAAACAATTTAATAATACTGTACAATGTTGCTTTTTAATAGGAAGCCTTGTGACCATTAAAATTATATTTAGGTGCAGACTACAAAGTAAGTTGGACAAAGACAAGACAGACTAGGTTGGACAACGTACAAATGAATTGTGGCATTTGCATAACACATGTAAACAAGAGCTACTTCCACATCTGTATTCTCCTCAAACAGGACTTGTTGGTTTACACAACAGGCGAAGCACTAGACAAAGTCATCCCAGAAATAAAGTACACTACATACATGTCACTGCAAAAAACTATTAATAATTATATTAAAACCTACCTGCTTTATTGCTAATTACTGAAGTGCCTGTAACATTTTAAAATTTGTACTATCTTGGGTTTTGTTCCAACTAATAGATGTCTGATGAAAAAAATATAAAACAAATGCTTAAAGACTCTTTTTAGCTTCTCTGCGGAGCATGCAACAGGTTAATTGAAGGGTACAAAATCAGTGAAACAAAATGCTTGCCACATGAGGCATTGATGTCAGGTTTGGAAAGAGTCATTGTGCATGAATTTGAGAACTTTATTTTGCAAGTAAAAAAACTAGTAATGCATTTTCCGCCCTGTAGGTAATACTTTTTTGCATAATTTTCATGCCCTGCGACTTATAGGCTGAAGCAACATATTTATGGATTTTTTTCCCATATTTATAACCCAATGTTTGGCTGAGATATGACCGTTTTCATTCATTCTGACAAAAAATATTTTGAACAGTACCACTCTCAGCCACTTGATGGCAGCAGAGTATTGTAGCAGTATGGCATACTGTTTTATCATGTAATAGGTAAACGTGGCTATGACAAATTAAAAAAATTTCAAGACAAAAGCAACTGGACTTTATTTATAATACTTTATACTAGATTTTTTATTCTTGAAGTTTTTTGAATTTACCATGTCCTGGATGACTGAGAATTTTCCCCAACTATTAAAGACTCAATCGGCCTGCCATATTCTCCCCACTTTCATTCTGCTCGCTGCTTGGGCCAACCGTCAAACCAGCTGCACCTTCATGGCGAAATGCAGCAAATTTGACCATCAAAGTGCATTTAGTAAGTAAACGTTAGACTGAGACGTATCTTTGCTATAATTTCGAGCAAATAATTGTTTTTAGGCGTTTATTTTGTTAAATTTGCACAGCGACTCGGCGCGTGCACGCATTTACTTCTGCGTATCGACTTTTGAAATACAGCTGATTTGATTGTCAAAGTGCATTTATTAAGGAAAATTAAACTGAGACACAAAATTACTATAATTTCTAGCAAACAAATAACTGTTTTTAAGTGTTAATCTCATTAAATTATTGTAAAAGTCCTCCCGTGCACGCTCCCAAGGCCGCCATTTGGCAGCCCACCGATTTTTGGCACAACACCGGACCACATTTCTGGGTTCGGCCCACGTTTCCGGGTTGTCGGCAGTGACGCGTAACAAACGCGACGTGTCAGTGGTGACACATAATAGATGCAACGTATACAACAAAGTGACATATTTATGGAAATTTCCACTTTAATAGACAAATATGGAATGATGCAACTTATAGGATGGAGCGTCGTGTACAGCGGAAAATACGGTAATAAAAGTTTTATGTAAAAAAAAAAAAATAATCCACACGTTCCAAGGTCTCCCCTGGTAAAGTCTTAAAGTACCGGTAGTCTTTATTTTACCTTCTTTCAAATGGGTGATGGATTGTACTGGTCTGTACTCATACAGCGCCTTTCTATCTTACCAAGATTCTCAAAGTGCTGCAACACAATTTACCCATTCATACAGCACTCTACTAGATCTCTACAAACAATAATCAGTGCTTTATCACATTTACACTGATGGGACACACATCGGAGGCAATGACGGGTTCAGTGTCTTGCCCAAGGACACTTCAGCCTGTCACTGCCGGTGGAATTGAACGCCCAACTCTCGCATTGGAGGACAACTACTCTAACCACTCAGCCACAGCTGCCCCCAAATCAACAAAACGACATTTCACTTTATCTTGTTACTTCAGGGGGGCTGTAAATTAAGAGTCCAGACGAGCCTGAATCAGTCTAATTATCGAAAATGCTCTGACGCATGCACGTCCCAAAACTAAAAACAATAAATCATGTTGAAAACTGAAGGGATCAGCGTGCACAACTCAGATGTGAAAATCTTTGCAGGATGATTGGTTAAATGTGTGTTGATTTATTTTTTGGACCAAAGAAACCTTTTCATACGTCAACGTATGTACCGTATATTAAACAATGACTGTTAATAAAACTTCTTTCACAGTCTTTACAGTAGCTTTTACTTCAGAGAAAGAGCTCTTTTGAAGTGAAAGGTATTATAGTATTTTTCTAAAACTGAACTTGTCAACAGTTTAGGAAATACATACTTTTTTTTATCCAGAGCACCATTTGTCAACTAAAAATCAAACATATCGCAGAGAAATACACCAAGTGCGAGGTTCAGGTTTACTGAGCCCATATCTGAAGCCAGAAAACAACAACTACAACCTTTTTGAATCCCTACCAATAAAATAACACAAACTTGCTGCTTGGAGTTTTCACTGATATCTTGTTTTCATTTTAAAATATTAATTTTTGTGATTTGTGAACATTTGTAATATCACTTTAAATGGCAGTCTAGACCATGGATAGCAACTGTGTACATGCAGCTGCTAAATAAAGAAATGCTGTACGTGTTCTTGTGTGTGTTCGTATTCAGTGAGGAACCAGCGGAGTGTGTTTTATAGGTTGCGCTGAGTGATTGATCATAGCGAGCTGGGGAAAGCAGGTTACTGCAGCACTTACACACACACACACACATTCATTCCCGCTCTGCATTTTTCATTTCCCCCTCTCCCCTCCTCCTTTGTTCCATCTCCATCTTTGCTTCCCCTCCTCCCCCACATCGCTCTTCCACACCTCTCTTTCTCTCTTTCATCCTCCATACTTCACTCTCTCTATCCACGTCCCCCCCAAGACATCACTCTCTCCTCCTTCTAGCAGTCGCCGCTTTAAACTGCTCTGTCTTTTTTATACTGTCAATAAGAACAGACAAGAACAAAAAAATAAAGAAACAACAACATTTTGCATTTCCCCACTTTTTTTTTCTTTCTGTCTTTTTATCCAGAGCCCAGGGGAATGGAGAGATGTTGTCACGTGACTCTTTCTCCTCCTCCTTTTCCTTCCTCTGTTATCTGCAGTAGTACTCTGCTGCAACTCTGGCAAGGGGCTCCATTCGGTCTCAGAGGGCTTCCTCTGCCTCCTTTTCACCATATCATCTAACATCTACTCTATGCTGCCATGTGTCCACCCATCTACAATTCTGCAGTAAGAGTTGAGTTTAAGTGATGGCAATTTGAAGTTGTTCAATAACCAATCACACTTTATGTCGATAGGCTGGTGAAGATTCTCAGTCGTCCAGGACATGATGAAATCAAAAAAAGGCATTCAATACAGGATCAACTGGACTTTATTTGTTGCAGAAAACGTTTCGACTTCTGTCCAGAATTGAAAAAGACTTCTGGACAGAAGTCGAAACGTTTTCTGCAACAAATAAAGTCCAGTTGATCCTGTATTGAACGCCTTTTTTTGATTTATGTCGATAGATTGGTATTTATGAAAACAACCTCTGTGGAAAGTAAGGAAAGACTGGTAGTCTTTACTTTTTAAATAAAGTTCTCTTAAGACACGTGGCATTGGTGACATGTTCCATTATGGGACATTTTTGTGGTAAAAAAACAACAACTTTGGATTATTTGAAGTGGGTTTGAGTGGACTAGTTATGAGTGAGTGTCTTACCTGCAGCAGTCAGAGCTATATGAGTTTGGAGACTAGGACAGGAGTCAAAAACTCAAAACTTTTGTTTAGCAGTTAGGATAAAGGTTATCATTAGGGCTTTAACAGACTACTCGAGTAATCGACACATCGATTCCTAGGACATCTATCGAGTTTTTTTTTTTTTCACATCGAGTATTCGTAGTGACGTCATCACGTCGCAGTTACATAACAGAAAATGAATCAACTTCCTGTTTGGAGCGCGTTGTGAACGGGTGTTACACCAAGTTCTATGACCACCGCATATTGTGACCATAGGGGCGGTGCTGCATGCAATGTTGCAGGTCACAGAATATAGTGTAACACCGGGTCCAATTGACCAAACCAGAACCAGCTTCCACTGACCTTGTTTCACAAACAAAAATAAAAAAATACGAATCTCTAAACCTATTAAAAAACACTATAAACATAATTATCTCTAAAACTAATCCTAATGTGCAGCACCGCGGGCGGTGCGGGGTGGTCAACTGCCTCCCTGTGTTTATGTTTCATTTTTGACGTGCCGCATGTTTCTTTCACTTTTGCAGCTTTATAATAATAACTAATATTTTGGGGTTTCCTGTGATTTATCTGCAGTATGATGAATGGTAGGCAGGGGCGCCGTATGGGGGGTAAAAGTTGGTACAATTCCAGGGGCCCTTGACTGAAAGGGGCCCGAGATTGGGCTTTTTTTAATTATTTTTTTTTTCATGGTGTGGTGGGCCCCTGATAATAATACATTAATGGTAGTAGTTTTGTTTTTACTTGTTTTAACAGTAAAACTTAAATATTATCTCTCCCAGACCAAAAAGCAAACATCAACATATTTAACAACACCCCCCTGTATCTGCATGAAATGGTATGTTCCTAGCTGCTTTAGCAGTTAGCTGCTGGTGCAGTTAGAAGCAAGAAGGCTCGGCGCTGGGCTCTGTGTGAGTCAGGCTGAACAAGAGGCAGATACTGTTAAATGATATATTTGAGGCATGAAAATGTTGGGTTTCCAGAAGTTTGTTCCTACCTTGTTCATAGATCTGCTGTTTTCACTAATTTGAGGTGATGATGACAATATATTTTAATCTAATTTGAATGTAAAGTTATACACGATGTAAGGTAGATTTTTGTAAATGTTATATAGTTACAATTTACAAATGTATATTTAAGTGTCTTTTATCTTTCAAGAATGTTTAGAGAATTTTTTGTTTTGAATTTGTGCAATAAAAATAGAGATTAATATATGGCTTTTAGTGCATTTTTATGTGTAGTTTTTAATCTTGCTTTAAATAGTGAATTGCATACTCTATGCAGACGGTTGCATGTACAATTCACTAACAGTAAATATTGTGCTAGTACCAGTATTGGACCAAAGGAAGCAAGCCTTTAATGTTATTTATGTAAAACTTTTGCTGGATCAGTTAGCAGAGGTGGAGAAAGTACTCAAACACTGTACTTAAGTAAAAGTACAAATAAACAGACAAAAATGTACTCTAGTAAAAGTAGAACCATATTAATATTTTTACTTAAGTAAAAGTAAATAAGTACTTGCTTTTAAAAATACTTAAAGTATTAAAGTAAAAGTACTTGCTGAATGTATTACCTAATGCAGTGGTCTACAATACCATTAAGTGTACATACTCTATGTATATTTTCTGTAATACATTAATAGTGTTGAGTCATTTTAATGAACAATGCTGCAGATAATACATGTTTTTATTGTGCTTACCCTGTGACACAGTTCACACTTAGACTTGTGATTCTGTGCATCAGAATTTCAGGGATGAGTTAAATACCATTAAGCAAACTAAGAAAGAGGAATGATTATATCTTTGAAAGTTTTTATTTAACATAAAACAAAACCAATGTGTCATTTTAACAGCACTAAACACATTTAAGTAAAAGTTGTCTGCCTGAAAAAAAGGAGCATTAGACCTAACAAAGGAACAGGTTCTGATCAGTTCTGCAGTTTGTCATCAACTCTAGTTAAAATATGTCAACCTTGTAATGGGTCAATAGTGAAGAATATTTTAACTTCCTGACACCATTTTCAAAACTTGGACCTGAGTGTCGAGACATTTGGAGACATCTCTTGTCTCCTAACATCATGAACTGACACATTTTAATATTGCAGCAAGAATTTCTTGTTCAAGTTCAGAAGAAGTTGGTTTTCAAAGTTTTTTGAGTCCAGTCTGGATCTTTTGGGAGAGAGAATCTGTCCTGCTGTACTAAACAGTCTTTCAATAACATTTCAATAAGCTTTCAATAAGGCCTTGGGTGTTGTGTATCTTCTGGCTGAATCTCTGTAGTGGAATCCATTTTGTGTGTGTTAGTGGTGCTGTGGGTGCTCCCAGCTCAATGACATATATACTAAAATATACGTCACTGGTCCAGCTCTTCTTGAAGGTGGGTCTAACGTTACCTGCCCACTTTGCAGTGATTCAATGGACCAACTCCTCTCTCAACATCAGTTACTTTCAAACTAACGACAAATCAAAAAGCTGCAACGTGAATGTAACTTGTAACTCAACACATTATAGAAATGTAGTGTAGTAGAAAGTACAGATACTTTATGTAAAATGTAGTGCAGTAAAAGTAAAAGTACCCACATTTAATTCTACTTAAGTAAAGTACAAATACTGTACATGAAAAATATACTTAAGTACAGTAACAAAGTATTTGTACTTAGTTACATCCCACCACTGTCAGTTAAATTCTAGAGATGTGGCAAAAGCAGCTGTGCAGGGGGGCCCAATTGGATTTTTTTGTCATGGCCATGGGGCCCAATATTCCTGGTGGCCCCCCTGATGGTAGGAGCATAATATACACCCCCAATGTTTTGTTGGTATTTTTTTTTTGTAAATATTAAATTACGTTTATTTTTATTTTTTATTTTTTTGCATCTCAAGATCCTATGACATCATCAACTACGGTACTCGAGTTCTACTCAAGCTTTATTATGTTAATGTCGAGTTAAAAAATTATGTACTCGTTCAACCCCTAGTTATCATATAATAATAATAATAATAATAATGTCACATTTTGTCATCTGTGTATGTTTCCATACAAGACGAAATTTGTCTCTGCATTTAACCCAATCACCACCAAGTGGGGCAGTGGGCAGCTATAGAAAGCGCCCGGGAGCAATTTGGGGCTAGCAGTGACTTTATTTCTGCAGAGCTGGGGCGACAGGAGATAAGAGCGATAAGAGAATATTTGCAATCGATACATTATTTAAAAAGAAAAAATATTTGCTGGAGGGAAAGAAAATATACAGACGTTATAAATGTACAACATCCCAGCAGCCTTAGTGCACAGTTAGCATAGCAACATGAGCATTGTTGAGTATAATGTCAATATAAAATGCAGTTCCCTTATCAGTCAGTCACTCGGTGCAACATAATTGCTATGGGAAATTGCGCCCCGCGCGATTTCCTGAAGGAATACACTCACGCCTTTACGGCAGGGGCGTCACGCCAGAGACCCCGCCCTCTGGGTATTTTGATTTGATTTATTTATTCATTCATTTTATGATTAAAGCAACAAAACAATACAGTACAATAAGAGAGAAAAAAATATATAAAATGAAAGGCGGCAGAAGAAGAAAAAAATCTTATTTTTTCTGCCCCTTTTTCTCCAATAAACAATTCATACAGACAACTCCTTTGATTACAAAGTTAATAATCAACTTAATTTTAACCTCCAAAAATAAACACTTGATACAACCAACTCATATCCATCCATCCATCCATCCATCTTCTTCCGCTTATCCGGGGTCGGGTCGCGGGGGTAGCAGCCTAAGTAGGGAGGCCCAGACTTCCCTCTCCCCAGCCACTTGGAGCAGCTCCTCCGGGGGAATCCCAAGGCGTTCCCAGGCCAGCCGAGAAACATAGTCCCTCCAGCGCGTCCTGGGTCTTCCTCTGGGTCTCCTCCCATATATTTTCCAAAATAGTGAACAACTTAATTATTAATTACAACCCTCGGTAACATACACAAACTTCCAAATTTCAACTCATTTAAATATATGTTTTTAACCGTTTAAACTTAATCATTCTTTTGAATGCAACCATTGATCTGACCACTTTAATATCAGACTCCAATTTATTCCATAACCCTATTCCTTGAACTATGGTAGATCTTCCCCTCGAACTAGTCCTAAAAGGTGGCTTCACAAATACATTTGTCCCCTTAAGATTATAATTACTCGTTCTTCTGACAAAATATTTCTGAATATTAGAAGGAAGTGCATTAGTTTGAGCTTTATACAAAATTAACAAAATATTATAATCAATTAAATCATAAAATTTCAACAGTTTCATTTGATAAAACAAAATGCTTGAAGGATGATGAGAATTCTTTCTGGTGATAATTCTAATAGCTCTTTTCTGCAATATAAAAATTGGCATTGTAATTGATTTACACGCCGTACCCCAAACGCTAATACCATAAATTAAGTGTGGCACAAATAATGTATTATACAACAAATAAAGTGCCTTATCATTTAGTAAATCCCTAACTCTGTAAAATATTGCAATAGACCTTGATAATTTTGCTTTAACTGAACTTACATGTAGTTTCCAAGACAATTTTTCATCAATGATGATGCCCAAGAACTTCGCTTCAGAAACTCTCAGAATCTCAGATCCATCAATTAAAAATGGAACATCAATTGATTTATTTTTATTACTAAAGATCATGTAACTTGTTTTATCCAAATTCAATGTTAATTTATTAACTTTAAACCAATTCTGAATTTTTGCAAGTTCTGTCATCATTAATTTTAAAGTTTGTTCAATATTGTTACCACAACCAAAAAAAGTGGTGTCATCAGCAAAAAGAATGGACTTGAGGAGTCCTGATACCTGTACCAAATCATTTATATATAATATAAATAGTTTTGGTCCTAGTATCGATCCCTGAGGAACTCCACATATTATAGTGCTGAGCTCAGATTTCACCTCATCCATTTGCACAAACTGTTTCCTATCACTCAAATAACTACAAACCCATTTCAATGCCAATCCTCTAATACCATATCTATGTAACTTGTCAAGGAGTATATTATGATCAACTGTATCAAATGCTTTCTTTAAATCAACAAAAACACCCACACAATACTGCTTATGATCAACCGCTGTAGTTATTAATTCCATCAACTCCATCAGAGCCATGGATGTTGAATTTCCAGTTCTGAATCCATATTGATTGTTGGTGAGAATATTAAATTTTTCAACAAATTGATCCATCCTGATTGCAAACAGTTTCTCCAAGATTTTTGAAAATTGTGGCAATAATGATATAGGTCTGTAATTATTAAACTCAGATTTGGAACCACTTTTAAAAAGAGGTATCACCTTAGCCACATTCATGCGATCAGGAAATACTCCAGATGAAAAGGACAGGTTACATATATATGTGAAAGGCTTAATTACATAACCTATTATATTTTTCACAAACATCATGTCCATATCCAGCCAGTCCTTAGATTTTTTGTCAGCAAACATGTTTACAATATTCATAATTTCTACGGAATCAGTTTTCTCCAGGAACATACTGTTTACATGACCCTCAATTAAATGATTAGTATTTTTATCAACTTTCGGTATTTTTGCAGCCAGGTCTGCTCCAACATCCACAAAGTATTTATTAAATCTGTTAACAATTTTATTTTTAACATTAGTTTCCTTGTCATTTATGACAAAATTATGTGAATTACTATTTCTTACATGTTTTTTTCACGACACTATTTACAACCTTCCATGTTGCCCTCATGTCCCCATTACATTTACTCAATAAATCACTGTAATATTATTTCTTATGTTTCCTTATTATCCACACTAGTTTATTTTTGTACCTCTTATATTTTTCTTCAGCTTCTTGTGTTTTACTTTTCAAAAAAATAGAATACAAATTATTTTTCTTTCTACATGCATTTCTCAAACCTTTAGTCATCCATTTTTGATTCACAAATTTCTTCTTAGTATAATGGTTGTGCACACAATTTTTTTCATACAATGATTCCAAGGTATTCATAAATTCATCATATGATTTATTAACATATTCCACGTAAACATTATCCCAATTTTGATTAACTAAATAATTTCTTAATTTGTCTATCCACCTTATTCTTGGGGGTGTCACTGTAGAAGCGATAATGTGCCGTACTTCCGTTTGACCCCGGAAGTAGAATTTTTGCATTGGCTCCTCGTTGTTTGCTTGCTAATCTGCGCGCATCGTAGAAGTTCTGTTGAAGTTCTGTTTTCTGTTATTTCGAGCTAATATTGTCACGAAGATGTCTTGAGGAGCTCGGGTACCTGTTGCGCTGTTCATGGCTGTATGAATAATCACACGAAGCTGAATTTGTGGCTGCAACTAGTGTGTGTTGAACATGCTCCGAAAACAAAAACCTGCATCCTTCTTTGTGGCTGGGCTACGAGAAACCACCTGAAAAAAGACTCTGTATCCTCCAGATGATCGAGAACACCAGGTATGATTTAAGAGACAGCTTTTAGTGTTATGATTTTATGTAGTCAGTAATTAAATGATACTAATATTTTCGTTCATAACTGGCAAATAAACACACGCACCTATATGTATGCTGTGTGTGCGTTTATTTATACATATCTATCTATATATCTATATATATATATAATATAGGTGTGTGTTTATATATATATATATATATATATATATATATATATATATATATATATATATATATATATATATATATAATATAGGTGTGTGTGTGTGTGTGTGTGTGTGTGTGTGTGTGTTCATAAATGAACCCTAAAGTTTGTATACTGTACTTTTACTTTCAGATGGGCTTGATGAGAGTGTGGAGCTGCTCAACACCACCAGTCACATGCAGCATGACTGTTGGAATGTGGATTGACATAATGTCAGAACAAACCAACAACCTTATTCTATGGTTGCCCCGTGAAACAATTAAAGCAACATGTTTTGCAGAAAGCTAAAAACTTGGACTCCAGAAGTGAATCATACATGCAAATAACACTGTGAAATATTTATTGGCTGTTTCTCCCTCTGGAATAATCATGTTTATTTCAGATGCTTATGGTGGTAAATGCAGTGACAGGTATATAACACAGAACTCTGGGTTTCTGGACTATCTGCGTGCTGGAGATCAGGTGATGGGTGATCGTGGTTTCACAGTGAGGGACCTGCTGCAAGAGCTATGGTGTCAATGTAATCGTTCCAGCATTCACACGCAAAGGATGCCAGCTTATTTCAAGTGAGAAGTGAGAAGACATTAAATGTAAACATTTTTCTCAAACATGTACAGTACTGGTGTACTTGCTGTAAACGTAACACAACTCAACATGTTTTTTAAAGGATGCAATGTTAACTATATTACATTAGAAAAGTATTTGCTAAAATGATTCATTTGTTATGTACAATAGTTGACTGTTAACCTTCTTACAAGGTTAGGTTTTTGTGTGCACTATATCAGTTAATTTTGGATTAAACTACTGTTTCTATCTAAATGTCACTTTTGTCATTATCAAGTTTTTAAAGATCGTTTCCTGTCTATTTCATTATTTGTTTTCATTTACTGTATTTTATTAAAAGTTCTCAAGGTGCTTCATTTGTGAATCAGTAAAGTATTTGTCAAAAGAAATGTCAAGCTCCAGGTGCTCAGTTGGTGTCCAGATAAACATCTTGCAGCTCAAAAGTCCAAAGCAACATCATTGTTAGCTGGACCTGGAGATGTGGATTTTTAATGCTTAGACTGGGCTTTATGTTTGTTTAAATAAAGTGTCCCACCTCTCTTAACATAACAGGACCAACCTTGTTACTGTGAAGATACTAGTAAGCTTCAGAGCTTTTCAGATTGCTCATCGCTTCGCCATCTGAAGCAACTGTCAAAGTAGCTAAGTATGCTAGTAGCTAAACATGCTAGTGTACGTTATTTTCGGCCACTTCTTCAAGTCGTCCTCCCACCCCTCAACAGCTGTAGGTAGCGGTAAAACAATATCTCTACATTTGAGTTGTGATAGTTTATGTTCCCACATATTTTATGACCTAAAACCTCTGACGAAAACCGGTTAGCGCGTTGCTAGCGTGTAACAAAAGTGCCGGTTCTGACTTTCAGCGGAAGTCGTTCACATAATTCGCGCAAGGCATCATGGGGCGTAGGAATAAGGTGGATAGCTGTTTTTGATGTATTTATAATTTTATTCTTTTTTGCAATTTTGATCATATTACTATGATATTTTTTGTAGATAGTGAAAACCGGTAAGTGGTCACTAAGATCAGTCATTAGAATGCCATTAACCACATCCCCATTTATTGTATTTGTAAAAATATTATCCAATATTGTAGCTTTATGCGTAGTTATCCTTGTTGGTTTCAATATCAATGGGTAAAGGTTTAAGGTATGCATTGAGTCAATGAATGTACTGGTATTATAAGAATTTCTTAAACTCTCTAAATTGATATTGAAATCGCCACATATGAACATTGTTTTGGTACAACCTTTTTCCAATACTTCTGTAATTTTATCAGTAAATAATTCAATGTTTGAATCAGGCGGTCTATAAACACAACTTATCATAATGTTTTTATCCTTGTTATTTATAATTTCAATTGTTATCATTTCAATCACTTTGTCCTCAGTTATAGACATTTCATCAATTAGTTTACATTTTATTTCATTTTTAACAAAAAGGGCCACCCCACCACCTCTCCTGTTAATTCTGTTCCTATAATATAATTCGTACCCATCAATGTAAACATTATTTACATTTTCATCATTAAGCCACGTTTCTGATAATGCTATTATTGTAAATGTTGTTTTTAACTGTTTTAAATAATCTGAAATGTTTGAAATGTTTGCATTTAAACTTCTACTATTGAAATGAATTATTGATAGTCCAGGCTTGATTAGACGTATGTCGTTAATTTTTTTTTCATCATAATATTCACAAACATCTTCAGTTGGAAAGAATTCCGTTACAATCTCATCACTGACACTGTAGATTTTTTGATCGGAATCATCATTCGTTATCATTTCCAAATATATTCATTCCCAGGCCGATAATTCTGTCCACTCATTTAGATTATCCAAATTTATCCAATTCCTTCATGTCCTTTATTATTTTAGCATGTTGACCTTCTTGCACTCTAATCCAAACATTACCATTCCTCGTCTAAGTTGATACTATTGTCTTTTGTTTTTTTAACAACCTTGCTACCCATGCAATATTGTTATTCTTTTTAGTTAAATGTTCATTGATGTAGACCTTAGTCCCACATAATTTTCTTGTTTGCATTAACACAATATTCCTTATTTTCCTGCTAACAAATCTAGCAATTATAGCAGGTTTGCTTTTGTTAGACTTGTTTGGAAAGGTGTAACACATGGATAGATCATCTTGAGTAATATTAATATCTTTATCTTGTAAGAAAGTCACCACTTGGTCTTCCAGAGATTGTAGATCCTGAGGCATTGCATCTTCTGTGGTATCCATACCAGTAACGGCTTTAGTATAGGATCTAGGTTTTAACTCACTCGGAAAGCCCACCGCATGGCAGGTGATCCCACACACCCACTACACAGCCGCTTTAGACTGCTGCCATCAGGGAGGAGACTGAGGAGTCTCCAGGCTCGTACCAGCAGACTGAGAGACAGCTCTGTTCATCAGGCAGTCAGAATGCTAAACACTCTGCCTGCTCTGCCTCCCCTCCCATTTGAACTGCCTTAACACAAAAAACTTTCTCACACATTACCACTCAACACAAAGTTTTTAACACTGGACTCTGTGTCATCAAACGGGTTATTCACTAAACTCTCGGTCATGTGTTCATTCAGTTTGCACTACTTCTCATATTTGCACTAATGTTTGTATTACATTACTGCCTATAGTCATACTACTGTTTACATTCACTGTTTACATTTATTAATACTGTTTACATTTATTACTACTGCTTTACATTTATTACTACTGTTTACATTTACACTACTTTTATCTACACTACTGCAGATACATATACAGCATTCTCTGACTAGCCTTATCTAAGGATGCCAAATGTGCCTTATGTGCCTCACTGCATATGCCACTTTGCCTCTATACCAACATCAACTACCTCATACATATACTGTGTACATTAACTTATATGCTGCTGTGCCACTCTTTGCAAATGTCAACGCTAGAAACTTCAGTTTATTTTATAGATTTACGTTTTTATACTTTTCATACTACTATGCAAAAACTCAGGACAGTATTACACTTTTATTATTTCATTTTATGCTTATGTTCATTGGGTGTTTGGTGTTTTAGGGGTGTTTGGTGTTTCAGTGTTGGTGTAAATTTTCATACTTTTATACTATTATGAAAAAACTCAGGACAGTGTTACACTTTTTTACTATTTTATGCTTATGTGTATTAAATGTTTTAGTGTTTAGTGTTTAGATGGTTACTGTTGCACCGAGGGACTGAGAGAAACGCAATTTCGGTCCTGTGTATGTCCTGTACATATTGCAGTTCTGACAATAAAGTTGACTTTGACTTTGACTTGTAATCCCGATATCACCAAGTTTTCTTGTCTATTTAAGGCGCTGACGCCCATCCTACTTTCTCTTATTGCCCTTCACCTCGCTTAAACCTGAACTTCTCTTCGCAGGACTTCTCTGTTGCTTCATCGGTCGACCAGAGGTGAGCTTGCTCCCTACACAGGGCGTACAGAGAATTCTTCCTGCGTACTGCCGGGCTAGCAAAAGCTAGTCCGGCACATTTTTCCTTAACCCCAAAGTTTTTTCTTCTCCTCTTTCCGTAGACTGCTTCGCTCGATGGCGCTAACTGCGTCACATCGCTACCTCTGCTAATTCCGTAGCAGGCTAGCCAGCGAAAGCGACGCGACGGAGGAGACATCTAAAAAAAAAAGGCTTTTGGAAGGACTCGCTCGTCTTATCTCGGACATGCCTCCGGAGAAAGGAAATAGAAAGACAAGACTTCCGAAAAAGACTAGCAGGACGGCAAGCCCGACCTTGTGCGCCTGCCCCAGCGGATGCGGTTTTTCCCTTTCAGCGACGGACACCCACAAGGCCTGTCCCGTCTGCCTAGGGATGCTGCATGCAAATATGGCGCTGGATGCGCCTGACTCTTGCCCACACTTTAGCCAGATGCTGGAGGCGGTGAGGAGGCGCCGGGCGGACTTCGTCGCCAAAGCACCCGTACACCACTGAGCCTCTCACTCCCACGCCGGAGCTCGAGAGCATGGCTCTGGAGGACAGCACCCAAGGCGAATGGGGTGACAGCCCAGATGCACTGGCTCCCATCGGGGACTTAACAGCCGACTTCGACACTCGAGGCTTGATGAACGAGGAGGAGATCTCGATATCAGCCTCAGGTGAATTTTCTGCAGATGACGCCGACGTTGAGTACGACGAGCAGGGGAGAGACCTCTCCCGCACCCCGACACCTGTGCTCCCGGAGACTGACTTTTCGATCCCTGCTCTGTTCGACTTGTGTCGCAGAGCAGCGAACTCGCTACAGATCCCGTGGCCAGAGCCTCCACCTCATCAACAAGTCAGAGGTTGGCAGGAAATTATTTTTTACTCAAAACAGCAGTCCGCCACGAGGCAAAGAATGCCTATCTTTTCGGAATTCCTCACGGAGCTGACTCGCACCTGGCCTCAGCCCAGGGCTCCCATGCTGCTGCCGCTCTCGCAGTTCCTCGACGTGGATGGGATGGATGCAACGGGAATAGTCAATGTGCCACAAATGGAGGACACGCTGGCGTCCCACCTGGCTCCCAGGTCATCTGGGACAAAACCAACTCTGCCTAGCAAAGCCTGTCGAGCCTCGGCTTCTCTGCTCGAGAAATACTACAGGGCTTAGGGCCTCGCGGCGCGCGCAATGAACGCGTCCGCCATGATGCAAGCGTACCTGGCTGAAAAACTGCAGGAGCTCCAGGTAACGACAGACAGACAGGCTGCCGCCAACGTGCTAGATGAAACCCACAGGGCAACAGACTTTGTGCTCCGCATGATGGGGACAGCAGCTATTGCACAAGGCAGAGGCATGGCTGAGGTGGTCATCGCACAACGCCATCTGTGGATGACCCTAACTGACCTCCCGGAGGGACAAATAATTCCTTTTCTGCACCACTCGATAGAGCCGACGGGATTATTCGGAAAAGCTCTGGATCGAATTCAGACCAGGCTGGACCAGAGGCGCAAACAGGCTGAGGCTCTCCGGGTAGGCATCCCCAGAAGAGCTTTCCCACCCCCCCAGGGAGTCAGCTGGGAGCAGAGCCCCGCAGCCTCGACACCACTCAACCACACGTGTCCCACCGCAAAAGCGGCCGGCATACGAGGCCGAGCACCGGCGGAGACCACCGCCGGACCCACCTCGGGCCGAACACGCCTGGAGTAAGAACAGATTTGTTCCCCGCCAGGCGGTCCGACAGGGCCTCCTCGGTGAACCGGGATGCCAGACAGAAGCGGGCCTGACAAACCAGGCCCTCTTCTTGACTTTACAGGATCACCTGCCCACGCGGTACAGGAAATGACCTTTTTACGTCCAGACTTTGTTTGTAACATGGTACAAAAAGCTGGTGACTTTGTTTTACGCACGAATCATGTATTTTCTGCTGTGAGTGACATAAAGTCAAATATGTTGTTACACATAAGCACGAATAAAGCTCAAAAGACAGCCCCTCTCTGTTTTCTTGACTCAAAAAAACCCACAAAACAATTAAACATAGTAACATCAGCAGCACGGCCCCCTCTGCTCTTCCAGCCGATATAAAGGGCGAGGGCCATCATTCCCCCCTCCCTCACGGCTCACGGGGTGTTAGCCTAATCAATAAGCCCCAGCTGGGTGCCTCAGGTCTGTCTGCAATAGACAGTGCAAGAGGCGTCTGCAAACAGGTCCGCCAGTCCTTACAGAGACAGGTGATAGGGGTCACGTGTTCCAGTCCCCGCCCCGTTGTAAACCACGGGGCCGGCAATACACAAATCAAACAAACCTGTGACACGTCCGCGCTCCAGGGACGCGCCGACAGAACCTGGCAACCCACCTTCCTGGCCACCAGCTCCTATTCAATGGATTCCAGTAAGTGACGGGGGGGTCACGACAGAAGCCCACAGGCCAAAACCAGTATCACACGTTCACAAAGGAAGTGGTGATGACACTGCAGTATGTGTAAACACTCAATGCAGAGCAGAAATGGCACCAGGGCTAAATCAGATTCCTCTTCCCTTTAATCGAAGGGGACTGGACTTTCTGTCACCAGCCAAACAAAAAACTGCTCGACACAGAGGACTATCTCGGACAGCTTCACATCCGCATGCTGAAACTATACCCTTATCCTCAGTGGGCGACACGCCCAGCTCAAGCAATGATCCTGCAGCATGTGACCATGCTCGCTGTACTCAGTCCTGCTCTTAAACGACACGACACCCCCCCATCGGGTGAAACACAGCCCCCCGGAGGTTCATCAGGCTGCAGGGCACTGATGAGGCTGGAGGCCAGTGAACCAGATCCAACCATGAAACGGGCTGGAGTCAGGAGGTCTGCTCGTATACAGAACTTGCACCTCCTCTAGACCATGACTCCCCACAAAAAGAGGAAAAACAGGCATTCTGCTCCGCTTTTGTCCATTGATGACAGCAGATTGCTTCTGCCTCCCAACACTCTCTGTCAGAGAAGTATGGAGGTACATATGCAGGAGGGCCCTCTCACTAACCTGGTTGGCCCTCAAGGAGCCACAGAAATCAGGACCCTCGAGGAGGAGCTGTTCCGCCACGTCACCAGAAGGAACAGCCTCGCCGCTTATGCTGAGAACTGTGGCAAATTTCAACTTGGTAGCTGAGAAGAACAAACTGGTGGCCTCAGGCCTACCCGAGAACGTGGTAAATACCATTCAAAACGCCCAAGCTGTGTCAACACAGTCTCTCTACGCCCGGAAATGGCGTATTTTTGAAGCTTGGTGCATGGAAAGAAATATTATTTCTTATTCATGTGACTTGGTCCAGCTCCTCACCTTTCTTCAAGACCTGCTGGAGAAAGATTGTTCTTTCTCAACCATTAAGGTGTTTTTATCAGTAATTTTGGCTTGTCACAAAGGCTGGGGAGCAGGACGCCTGGCGCGCACCAGCTCATAATAAGATTTATGAAGGGCGTGCTAAGGAAGAGACCCCCCAGCAAGATCTTGACCCCTGGATGGGATCTTAGTCTGGTCTTGGGGGCTCACTATAATCCCCTATTTGAACCACTGAGCGACATTAAGATAGATCTATTATCTTATAAGAATGCTTTGCTACTGGCCCTGTGCTCAGCGAAACGTGTGGGTGACCTCCATGCTCTGTCCATGCACCCAATGTGTACCAGGTTTTCCCCTGACGGGTCAAAAGTCACCCTAAGGCCTAATCCTGCGTATATCCCTAAGGTCTTGACTCTGAACCCCAGAAGTCTGGACTTTGATCTCTCTTCTTTTCCTCCTGCTCCTGTCCTCACTCAGGAACAGAAAAGGCTGAAGGCACTCTGCCCCATGAGGGCTTTAAGCGCTTACATGCAGAGAACAGCTGAATGGAGGAAAACAAACCAACTGTTTGTGTGCTTTGCTACCCCAGCTACTGGTAGGGCCCTATCAAAGTAGCGCCTCTCACACTGGGTGACTGAGGCCATAAAAAGGGCATACAGTAGCAAAGGTCAACAGGTGCCCTCTGGAGTGCGTGCTCACTCCACTCGGGGCTTGGCCACCTCGTGGTCATTGTTCAAGGGTGTACCAGTTGCAGACATCTGTGCGGCTGCGAACTGGAGCTCAACAAATACGTTTGCAAAGCATTACAGTTTGGACGTTACTGCGTGTGATGTCACTCAGGCTGTCCTTTCTAACACACAGTAGAAAGCAGCCTTGAGATGCCTATTGAATAAAGGCGGACGTTCACACTAGCATGCATTTTACTGAGCATTTCAAGGGCGTGAATGAATTACGTTCCCATAGCATTTATGTTGCACCAAAGTGACTGACTGATAAGGGAACTGAAAGTTATGCACCATAACTCATGTTCCCTGAAGGAAGGGAACGAGGTGCAACATACCTGGCCCTTTTCAATGCTGAAAGCTCGGTGAAGTGCATTTTGGAGGAAGTAGGATGGGCGTCAGCACCTTAAATACCCAGAGCGGGGTCTCTGGCGTGACTCTGACGCCCCTGCCGTAAAGGCGTGATTGTATTCCTTCAGTTAATCGCGCGGGGCGCAATTTCCCATAGCATTTATGTTACACCTCGTTCCCTTCCTTCAGGGAACATGAGTTATGGTGCATAACTTTCAGTTTTCGTTCAACCTTTATTTTATACAGGTTAGTCCCATTGAGCCTCGAGGACTCATTTACAAAAGAGACTTGATTTTAGCAAAGAATGACGACAACAATAGACAACAAAGACAATAATAGACAATCATAAAACAAAACATATTGAGAAGAACAAATGAAAGAAAATGCCATGAGGTGGTTCAGATCCAGAACGCTGAAGGGATTTTTTTTTTACCTCTCTGGTCTGGCAATACCTTGGGATCCCCTAGGAGAAGCTGAGGAGTGTTTTGTGCAGAGAGGAGTCTTGGTTTCCCTCCTGGACCTGTTACCTTAAAGACCTGACTACAGAGGAAGAAAATAGATGGCTCATCTGTCACATTTTGACTCATGCTGTGACACTAAAGACACAGTTTTACTGGTCAGATAGTTCCTTACTGTAGTTAGTTACTGGAAGTATTCCTCAATCATGTCCTAGGTGTTCCTCAAGGCTCCGTTTCTGGTCCCATTCTCTTTTTGTTGCACATGACTGTTCTTTCAAAGATCCATTTCCTAAAAACTTAAAAATCACTGTTCATGGTTTTGCTGCTGACTTTCAGATCTGTTTGTGCCTTTCGATGCCTGGATAAGTTACATGGATGAAGAACATCAATAACTTGAACATCAACAAATTTGATGTTATTTTATTTGAACTTTCTGATAGTCAAAATAGTTTTGACAGTGTTACTTTTTTATATTTTATTGTTACTGTCAGCAAACTTTGGTGTGATCTTGGACTTGTCTTTAATTTAAACAAAATAACTCCGTTGTCAATAGAGTTTATTTTTTAAATATTTTTTCATCTGGGGGAGTGGTGGCGCAGAGGTTAGAGACAGTGGGCCTGTGATCGGAAGATTGCTGGTTCAAGCCCCGGTACCGAGAACATAAAAAAATGTGGGTGGAAAAAGGTGAAACACCCACACCTGCCTCAACCCTCACTCGCCCCACTCTGGGCCCCTGAGCAAGGCCCTTAACCCCCACCATCTGCTCCCCAAACAGGTCTCTCTTGAAAATTAGTTCTTGTGGCTCAAAGAGACTACCTGTACAAATACTGTAAAGGGTAAATAAAATAAATGAATAAAATTTCCTCATGTGAGTCCCAGAGACTCACAATCAGGCTGACTGAATATTAAACATGTTCACACAGATTTTCTAAACAAAAACAAAACAAAAAAAGTACTATAAAATACAAGCCCAAAACCAGAAAAGTTGGCACGTTGTGGAAATCGCAAATAAAAACAGAATACAATGACTTGCAAATCTTTTTCAACCTATATTCAATTGAACACACTGCAAAGACCACATACTTAACGTTCGAACTGGTAAACTTTGTTATTTTTTGCAATTATTAGCTCATTTGGAATTTGATGCCTGCAACATGTTTCAAAAAAGCTGGCACAAGTGACAAAGAAGACAGAGAAATTTGAGGAATGCTCATCAAACACTTATTTGGAATATCCCACAGGTGAACATGCAAATTGGGAACAGGTGGGTGCCATGATTGGGTATAAAAGCAGCTTCCTTGACATGCTCAGTCATCCACATAGAAGGATGGGGCGAGGGTCACCACTCTGTGAACAAATGCGTGGGCAAATTGTCGAACAGTTCAAGAACAACTTTTCTCAACGAGCTATTGCAAGGAATTTAGGAATTTCACCATCTACGGTCCGTAATATCATCAAAAGGTTCAGAGAATCTGGAGAAATCACTACACGTAAGGGGCAAGGCCGAAAACCAACATTGAATGCCCGTGACCTTCGATCCCTCAGGCGGTACTGCATCAAAAACCGACATCAGTGTGTAAAAGATATCACCACATGGGCTCAGGAATACTTCAGAAAACCACTGTCAGTAACTACAGTTCGTCGCTACATCTGTAAGTGCAAGTTAAAGCTCTACTATGCAAAGCAAAAGCCATTCATCAACAAGATCCAGAAACGCCGCCGGCTTTGCTGGGCCCGAGCTCATCTGAGATGGACTGATGCAAAGTGGAAAAGTGTTCTGTGGTCTGATGAGTCCACATTTCAAATTGTCTTTGGAAACTGTGGACGTCGTGTCTTACGGACCAAAGAGGAAAAGAACCATCAGGACTGTTATAGGCGCAAAGTTCAAAAGCCAGCATCTGTGATGGTATGGGGGTGCATTAGTGCCCAAGGCATGGGTAACTTACACATCTGTGAAGGCACCATTAATGCTGAAAGGTACATACAGGTTTTGGAGCAACATATGCTGCCATCCAAGCGACGTCTTTTTCATGGACGCAGCTTATTTGGAGCAACATATGCTGCCATCCAAGCGACGTCTTTTTCATGGACGCCCCAGCTTATTTCAGCAAGACAATGCCAAGCCACATTCTGCACGTGTTACAACAGCGTGGCTTCGTAGCAAAAGAGTGCGGGTCCTCCCCTGGCCTGCCTGCAGTCCAGACCTGTCCCCCATTGAAAATGTGTGGCGCATTATGAAACGTAAAATACGACAACGGAGACCCCGGACTGTTGAACAACTTAAGCTGTACATCAAGCAAGAATGGGGAAGAATTCCACCTGAAAAGCTTCAAAAATTGGTCTCCTCAGTTCCCAAACGTTTACTGAGTGTTGTTAAAAGGAAAGGCGATGTAACACAGTGGTAAATATGTCCCTGTGCCAACTTTTTTGCAATGTGTTGCTGCCATTGAATTCTAAGTTAATGGTTATTTGCAAAACAAAATAAAGTTTCTCCGTTCGAACATTAAATATATTGTCTTTGCATTCTATTCAGTTGAATATGGGTTGAAAAAGATTTGCAAGTCATTGTATTCTGTTTTTATTTGCGATTTGCACAACGTGCCAANAGAGAGAGAGAGAGAGAGAGAGAGAGAGAGAGAGAGCTGCAAGCTATACTGGGAGAACTGGAAGCTGTGGAAACAAGCAGACTGGGTCTCAGCCTACCTCCCATTGTGGGTGGACATCCCATTTCCTGCTGCTGTTTTTATTTGATTTGTCTGCTTCTTGTTGTTGGATATTGCACATGGTTTGTGTGTGTGCGTGCGTGCGTGCGTGTGTGCACGTGCGTGCATGCGTGTGTGTGTGTGTGTGTGTGTGTGTGTGTGTATGAAAGGGGGAGGATGAGGGAGTAAAATGAGTGAGGAAACTGAGGAACTTCCTGAGTTTAATTCAGTCCCTGTCTGCATGAAGCTTCATCCACAGAAACACTCTTTATCTTCTTCTTCTTCTTTCGGCTTTTCCCTCTTCAGGGGTCGCCACAGCGAGTTATCCTCCTCCATCACATTCTGTCCTCTGAAGCCTCTGTCCTCACTCCAACTACAGGTACCTCCATGTCCTCTCTAACTGCATCCATATATCTCCTCTTTGTCTTTTTCCTGGCAGCTGCATTTCTAACATCTTTCTACCAATATACCCACTGTCCCTCCTCTGGACATGTCCAAACCATCTCAGTCTGGTCTCTCTAACTTTATCTCCCAGTTGTTCAACCTGTGCTGTACCTCTGATGATCTCATTCCTAATCTTATCCATCCTTGTCACTCCTAAGGAGAACCTCAACATCTTAATTTCTGCCACTTCCAGTTCTTTCTTCTGTATTTTTATCCATGTCTCTGTCTCTAGACCATACAACAAAGCTGGTCTCACCACTGTCTTGTAAATGTTTCCTTTGACCTTTGCTGACACCCTTTTGTCACAAATCACTCCTGAAACTTTTCTCCATCCACTCCATCCTGCCTGGACTCTCTTTTTCACCTCTTTACTGCACTCCCCAATTTCCTGGACAGTGGAACCCTAGTACTTGAAATCCTGCACCTTTGTGACCTCTGCTCCTTGTAGCCTCACTGTTTCATCAGCCTCCCTCTCATTCACACACACGTACTCTGTCTTACTACGGCTGACTTTCATTATTCTTCTTTCAAGTGCATACGTCTACCTCTCCAGGTTCTCTTCCACCTGTTCTCACCACAGATCTCAATGTCATCTGCAAACATCATAGTCCACAGGGATTTCTGCCTGACATCTGTTAGTTGGTACATCGCCAGAGCAAACAACAAGGGGCTCAGAGCCAATCCTTAATGCACCTCCACCTTAAAGCTATCTGTTACTCCTAAAGCACATCTCACCATTGTCCTGCTGTCCTCATACATGTCCTTTACTTGTCCTTCTGTAACTTCAGATTTCCTCATGCAATACCACATTTCCTTCCTCAGCACCCTGTCATATGCTTTTTCTAAATCCACAAAGACGCAATGGAGTTCTTTCTGACCCTCTCTGTACGTCTCCATCAGCATAGAAACACTGTTACAATATCAAATCTGCATAAATGCACACACAGTAGCCAGACATGTCTGTAGAGGTCAAGGGTAAGACTGGAATCATACCTGCCTCTCTCATTTGTTTAGAAGATCCATCGTAAGAGAATGAAGTTTGTTCTGGACAAAAAAGTTTAACTTAGACATCTTTTATTGAGTTTAAAGTGCGACTAAACCCCTGTGGATCGGCAACTCCTTCCAAAATCTCCCTGAAAATGGGCGTGTCGAGAGACAAGGAAGGGTGGAGGTAGAGTTGTGCTTTTGTTCACGCCTCCACCTGCAACAACCTAAAACAAATTAAACCTCTAGCCAACAACATACACCAAGCAACAACAAAGAATAAACATGTAGATGTATTTATCTATTCCACCCATTCCATCCAAAACCAAAGGCCTAAAAAAATGAAAATGAAAAGAAAAATAAAACCGCTTGTCAGGAGTGAAATGCAGCACTTCCATATAAGGTATGCACTTCTCATCTCTGCAGGGGATTGGCTCTGCTTGAACCACCTGTGTGACATCAGAGTGTACAAGACACATCAGAGTGAACAGTCCTGACCAATATGAAAATTAAGGTGCAATAACCTCTGTTCAACCCAAAGGACTACCGTAAACACAGTTTTAGACCAAATATTGCCAAATATTGCCAATTTACACAGATATGCACAATTATGTGAAAATAAACACAGCCATAGTGCTAGATAATATTTTAAACACATTCTAGGGAGTTTATCAGCTAAAAAAGTTAATTTTGGGTTTAGTCGCACTTTAAATTGAGCTTTTTTTAAATCATATGACATGGTTTTCATATACAGTACAGAACTTAGCATCTCTCAAAATTTACATTTCCATACAACAGGCATTGAAAAGAGGTCTGTTTAAACCAGGCCTTGTACACACGTAGTCTGGTGTTTGAAAAACGAATATTTGCACACAAAAAATATCTCTGTCCATACATGTTCGAATATTTAAAATGTTTGTTTACATGTCCCGTTTTTTTCACCACAGAACGTTGTAAAGTTGTAATGAATATGCTGAACCCATAGGTGGCAGTGTAGTGCTGTCACAACCCTTCAACTCATGCAGCCGCGACTTCCTGTTATTTATTTATTTATTTTCTTTCGTTTGTGTGGACAGACCGTGAGGTTTAACTACTATTAAATACCGTGTTGGAGTACAAAGTTAATAAAACGCAGCAAAATGTCGACTAGGAATCATGTCAGAGCAGGTATGTTGACTTTTTAGTGCTTTTTTTAGAGCATTATGTGACGTGACCGCCGCTCCAGCTGGACCGGCAGAACCAGCTGGAGCAGAAAGCTCCGTTCTGAAAGTTCACACGCAGACTCGAAAACGGAGAGTTCTCAAATCTTCACTTTGGCCGGAGTTTTGTTATTATTCGTTTATAGTTACATCAACCGGCGTTCACGTGTGGATGAAAGGCTAAACCGCATGATAAACTGTTCGGTTTTAATGATAAACGGCTACGTGTGTACAGGGCCTTAACCCTTTTAAACCGAAGGTATCGTCAGCGATACGTTTTCACAAGCTATTTTTACATTGCCGTAACTCTGCAACCGTTTGCGCTATCAGAAAAATTTTAACGGTGTTTGAAAGAAAAAAGAGTGCGCTTTTAGGCTGTTTTTGATGGTATTACGGTAATCACCCTCCCCGGCTGCAAGCGCTGGGGAAAGCGAGGCTTTTGTCTTCAGCAGAACGGAATGCAGCGTGAGCAGGCAAACATGAGCAGCAGAGCAGAGATTCAGCAGAAACTATGTTAAAGGTTCAGTATGTAACATTTTTTATAAACATATTTCTTCACTCTGCCACATCTCCTGACAGACTGATGTTAGCCAGGTAATCTCTGGAAAAAAAAAATATATATATATTGTCCCCTTGCTTCTCCAGGTGGTAAATAAGCATTTCTAAAAAGAAAAAGTGACCCGCCATTTTCCAGCCAATAAAAACAGAGTTTGTAACCAGCCAATAAAAACAGAGCTTGAATTTGAATCAGCCAATAAAAACAGAGCTTGAATTTGAATTTCAGCAGGGCCAGGGGGAGCAGAGCCTTATATGGCTCTGAGGGGGAGGGATCAGAATGCTTTGCCTGTTGAAAATTTTTCTAAGTTTTGCACTCTACAGAAAGTTACACATAGCACCTTTAAACTAATGTTTTTCAAGGAATAAAAAGACAAGGAGATTCCTAGATGATTTGGAGAAATTTCTTTTTGTTCTTCTGAAGAAAAAGCTGAAAAAACATTTGATCTAACAATCTAATAACTTTTTGAATTTTATTTCTGAATGAATGAGGCTCGCTTGTTACTTGTGGATAATAGTTTTTACTGGGTACACATAATAGGATGTATTTATAGTTTTATTTTATATTTTATGTTGTTTTTAGAATAGTTTATCAAGTCTATAAGATATAATCATCAGTTTGTACTTTGTCTGTGTAGAAGTGCACTTTTGTGCACTATATATGAAAGTCTCAATACAACAGCACCACACACCACATTGCTGTGACCAACTCATTCCTGATACACAAGGACCAGTGTGTCACTATGAGAAGTAAGATGATGACCAGAGATTCCAGGAAGAGCTGGCAGCACACCTCCTAGGTGTTCCTCTTCGAAATGAGCCACAAAAAGGAACCTGTAGACCATCTCCAGCCCCATGCAGCAACGATCAGGCAATGTGTCTCAGAGAGCAAGCATGGGAAGGCGGCGCTGCAAGCACTGAATAAGAAAAGCACAGCCTGGAGGTGTGAGGCCTGTGATGTGGGCTTGTGCCTCAGCTGGAGAGAAACTGCTTCAGGGAATACAAACAAAGGCTCAGGACAATAAGAAATGGGGGAGGGGAAAAATCGCCTGTAAATAGTTAGAATTGTTAGTCTGTTTCTTGTTTGTAAAAATATGTGGGAATAAAAAAAACATTGTAAATATGTTCTATAGTGTTGAAATTGTTAATTTGTGATGCAAAATCTGTACTTCATGTTCAAATGCAGATTTTTATTTGCATAAAATCACTAAAATATATTTTTGTTTTTTAGTGATATTAAACAGTTTTAATAGTGGTTTAGTATCAAGTATAATGTAAAACAATGCCAGATATTGAAAGTTCTACATATTCTGGAAAAATGTGCTGAAGCACTGTGCCATAGGACATTTTCTTCCTATTTTCTAGTAAAAAAAAACAAGTAAAAAATGCCAGGCGGAAATTTGAGACTTGGGTGTAAAAGAATTTCAGATTTTCATGGTTGTCGGTGCTTCTCGCAGTGGCCATCCACAAATTCAGTGGTGGACACCCCAGGTTAGGAAGGCTGTCAAGCTGAAGAAGGAATCCTATCGGGCCTTGTTGGCCAGTGGGACTCCGGAGGCAGAGTACTGAAGGGCCAAGCAGTCCGCAGCCTTGGCTGTTGCTGAGGCAAAAGCTCCATTGTGGGAGGAGTTAGGTAAGACCTTGGCTAGAGACTCTCGGTCGGCTCCGAGGAGATTCTGGCAAACCATCAGGCGGCTGAGGAGGGAAAAGCAGCACTTTACTAACACTGTGTTCAGTGAAGGTGGGGTGCTTTTGACCTCAACTAGAGATGTCGTCGGGAGGTGGAAGGAATATTTCTTGGACCTTCTCAATCCCACCAGCATGTCTTCCATAGAGGAAGCTGAGCCAGGGGACTTCGGGGTTGATCCGTCCATAACTGTGACTGAGGTCGCTGAGGTAGTTAAAAAGCTCAAAGGCAGCAAGGCTCTGGGAGTGGATGAGATTCACCCTGATTTCCTTAAGGCTCTGGATGTTGTGGGGCTCTTTGTTGACACGCCTTTGCAACGTTGCGTGGACATCGGGGGCAGTGCCACTGGATTGGCAGACTTGGGTGGAAGTTCCCCTCTTAAAAAGGGGGCATTGGAGTGTGTGCTCTAGAGGCATCACTCTCCTTAGCCTCCCTGGTAAGGTCTATTCAGGGATACTGGAGAAGCGAGTCTGATCGTTGGTCAAACCTTAGATCCAGGAGGAAGAATGTGGGTTCTTTCCTGGCTGTAGAACACTGGATCAGCTCTTTACTTTCACTAAGGTCCTCGAAGGGTCATGAGAGTTTGCCCATCCAGTCTACATGTGTTTTGTGGACTTGGAGAAGGCATTTGACCGTGTTCCTCGAGGCACACTGCGGGGGGTAATCCGTGAGTATGAGATGGGCTGTTCAGTCCCTATACAAGCGGTGCGAGAGTTTGCTTCGCATTGCCGGTAGTAAGTCGGACCCCTTCAGGGTGTGAGTTGGACTCTGCCAGGGTTGCCCATTGTCACTGATTCTGTTCATAACTTTTATGGACAGAATTTATCGGTGCAGCCAGCTGGCGGAGGGTTTCCATTTCGGTGGCCTCAGGATTCCATCTCTGCTCTTTGCAGATGATGGGATCCTGTTGGCGTCGTGCTGTAATCTTCAGCTCTCACTGGAATGGTTCACAGCCAAGTGTGAAGCAGCTATGAGAATCAGCACCTCCAAATCTGAGGCCATGGTCCTAAACTGGAGAATGGTGGATTGCTCTCTTCAGGTCGAGTGTGAGGCTCTGTCTCAAGTGGAGGAGTTCAAGTATTTTGGGGTTTTGTTCATGAGTGAGGGAAAAGAGGAGCGTGAGATTGACAGACGGATTGGTGCAGCATCTGCAATATTGCAGATTCTGTACCGGTCTGTTTTGTTGAAGAGAGACCTGAGCTGTAAGGCAAAGCTCTCTGTTTATCGGCTGGTCTATATTTCTACCCTCAATGGTCTGTGGTTATGAGCTTTGGGTAGTGATTGAAAGACTGAGATCATGGCTACAGACAGGTTAAATGAGTTTCCGCCGCAGGGTAGCTGGACTCTCCTTTAGAGATAGGGTGAGAAGTTCAGTTATCCGGGAGAGACTCAGAGTAGAACCGCTACTCCTCCACATTGAGAGGAACCAGTTGAAGTGGTTCGGGCATCTGGTAAGGAGGCCCCTTGGGCGTCTCCCTAGGGAGGTGCTTCGGGCATGTCCAACTGGGAGGAGACCCCGGGGAAGACCCAGGACACGCTGGAGATAATATGTCAATCAGTTGGCCTGGGAATGCCTTGGAACCCTCCCAGAAGAGCTGGAAGAGGTGGCTGTGGAACATGTCTGGGGCCTCCCTGCTCAAGCTGCTGCTCCCGCATCCTGACCTTGGAACAAGAAGAAAATAATTGATGGAAGGATGTATAAAACTTATCATTAAATTAAAATATGAAATGTATAGAAACAAAGGGTGTCCCTACCAAGGTATTTTGTGTCCCCGATACCAATCAAAGGTATTCAAGATCTAGCATTGGTCAATGTAGAATTATAATAAGATAATTAACTGAGTCATGACATTCTGTGTGCTTTTAGGGCATTCAGTGTTTAGAAACATTTTTTAGAATATTGCAAAAGTGTGGGAAGGGTTTAATAATGAATAAGAATAATAAATTTAAGAATAAATTCTATAATAAAATACTACTTACTGCTTGTACTACTATTTTTACTTCACGGTTTTCACTTATTACGGGGCTTCAGGGTACGGATCCCACGCAATGAACGAGGGACTTATTTATACATGTATATATGTATAT
>JBBPBX010022486.1:0-35984 GCA_038048925.1 Garcialebias charrua
GGGGGCCATTGTCCACAGAAACCCTCGCTCTTACAGATGGGACTACCGCCGCCTGGTGGACGAACTGGAAACTGCATACGGCCCATCTTCTGATCATGCCGCTGCGGTTGCAGTAGAGCTGAGGCAGCGTGTACGGAAACATGGAGAGGACCTGCACGTTTTCAGAGACGATATTTACGGGAAAGTGGCTGTGGCTTATGGTGGCAGAGCAGAAGCTGAACAGGACTCTATTGCTGTTGAAGTTTTCACAAACGGTTTGGGTGATGCTGAAATAGTTCAGAAACTATTAGAGCAACGACCAGCCACGCTCGCCCGTGCATATGAAATAGCCCATGCTCATGAGACCACAAAAAGGGCTGCAGCTTATGTCACCAGTACCATGCAGTCAGGAGCCCGCGGCATGGTTGAACGACGGCCCAGAGCTGCTGTAGTCAGAGCCAATGACCAACATGAAAGTGTTAATAAAACTACACCTGTAACCAACCCTTCACCGAATCAGTTTGCCACACACCCACCCTCAGCCTTTAATAACCGCAAAAATTTGGCGAAGGGGAGAGTCCGTTGCCACAATTGTCAAGGTTGGGGTCACATCCAGAAGCAGTGCCCCTCGCCCCACAAGACCACCAAAGCTTTGACATTCAGTAGCTCCTCCGGTGATACCCAAGAACCCACCGTGCTCCACCTGAAAGGCCATAGCCAAGAAATGAGTATCCTCATGCGAATCTATGAAGTGGAGGTGTGTGCTGTGTTGGACAGTGGGGCACGGAGAAATGTGCTGCCGTTGCGCTACTTTAATTCCATCCATCCTGACATGAGACCTCAGCTGCATTCATCAATTGTTGAGACTTTACTGGGGGTGGGACCTGTAGATGTGCCAGTGCTGGGTGAGGCCCAGATACCTGTCAGCATCAACAATCGTCAGGTGGATGTAGATTTTATTGTAGCAGATATAACAGGGTTAGAAGTGCTGCTGGGGCATCCCTTCCTCACACAAGCTGAAGCCCGTCTTGATTTTGGCAGACACCGCATCATTCTGTTTGGTGAAGAAGTGCCCTACTACCAATCTGAATCTGACCTGAAGTCGCATGCAGTGAAAATATCCAGAACTGTGGTGGTGGAACCAGGACAGGAGTATGTTGTGAAGGGCAGCGTGCATCTAAGTGGGACAGCCCGCAGTGATATGATACTTAGCCCCACCAAGGGTTTTGTGGAGAAACACAAAGTACTCCTCGCCAGAGTTTTAGTTCATCCCCAGACGTCCAAAACGGTCCCCCTTCGCCTCTTTAATCCTGGCAACAAAGCTGTGACCATCAAAGAAGGATCCATGGCTGGTCTCCTCCAGCCAGCTGAAGCCATGCAGTCTTCCTATGTCTCACCGGCCGCAGACTCACCAGCCAGCTCCCCTGTAGTTCCTCTGCACCTGGAAGAGCTCTATGCCCAGAGCTCTAGGGACCTCAATGATGGTGAATGTCTCCAACTTAAACGTTTGTTTTCTACTTATGGACATGTGTTCTCTACTGGGCCTACTGACCTGGGCCGAACCAACCTCGTCCAGCACGATATTGTACTTCGTCCAGGTGCCCCGATCAAACAACCTCCACGTAAGATGGCGAAAGAGAAGCAGCAATACGCCAACCAGCAGATACATGACAGCCTACAGAACGGTCTCGCCCAAAGCAGCCACAGCAGCTGGGCCTCACCCATAGTTATGGTACGTAAGAAGGATGGGACCTATCGGCTCTGCATCGATTACAGGGTTCTCAATGAGCGAACCATACCGGATGCGTATCCTCTGCCCCGTATCCAGGACACGCTGGATACACTGTCTACTGCCAGATGGTTCAGCACGTTGGACCTTACTTCAGGTTACTGGCAGGTGGAGCTGACGCCGAGAGCACGCAAAGCAGCTGCATTCTGCGCCAGGACAGGTCTCTTTGAGTGGAACGTCATGCCGTTTGGATTATGCAATGCCCCGGCGACATTTCAGCGGCTGATGGACCGTGTTTTAGCTGGCATGCAATGGGAGACCTGTCTGGTCTACCTGGACGACATCATCGTGCTGGCGAGGAATGTGTCAGAAATGCTGCAGCGGCTTGACCAGGTGTTTTACAGACTACAACAAGCTAACCTGAAATTAAAACCTGCCAAATGCTGCCTTTTCCGCCGCGAGGTGGTTTACCTAGGTCACATAGTGTCTGAACAGGGTATAGCTACGGACCCCAGCAAGGTCCAAAAGGTCCAAATGTGGCCCACTCCATCGTCCATCCAGGAGGTTCGACGTTTCATCGGCCTGGCCTCATACTATCGCCGATTTGTAAAAGACTTTGCATCTATTGCTGAACCCCTTCATAACCTAACCATGAAAAATGCACGTTTCCAGTGGCATGCTGAACACCAAGCTGCTTTCGACGAGTTAAAGTGTCGTCTCACCTCAGCCCCCATTCTTGGCTATCCCCTGGACTGCGGTGAAATGATACTCGACACTGATGCGAGTGACACCGGCATTGGTGCTGTACTGTCGCAGATGCAGGAGGGTGTGGAACGAGTGTTGGCTTATGGCAGTCGCAAGTTGGCAAAGCCTGAACAAAACTACTGCACAACAAGACGTGAACTTCTGGCCATAGTGGATTTCACATCCCATTTTCGCCAGTATCTCCTCGGCCGGCCGTTCAAGGTGCGTACGGACCACAGCAGTCTGCGCTGGCTGACCAAAATGAGAGAGCCAGAAGGACAGTTAGCTCGATGGCTTGAGAAGCTGGCTGAATATGAGTTTGAGATTATCCACCGCCCGGGTCGACAGCACACCAATGCTGACAGCCTCTCCAGGAGACCCTGCCGCCAGTCCTGCCCATGTAAAGTGCCAAATTTTTCTACATCACCCAAAACTATCAACCATCAAGCTGTCCAGTGTGATTTGAACTCTGACACCAGCTCCCTGTTGCTGAGTTCAGTGGGGGTAGAGGACCGACCACCCACTGCCGCAGTTTGTCCAGTGGGGGTAGAGGACAGACCACCCACCACAGCAGTTTGTACAGTGGGGGTAGAGGACCGACCACCCACCACAACAGTTTGTCCAGTGGGGGTAAGTCAAAACACCCTCACATCAGATTTAGAGACTTTAGACCAAAACACTTCCACTGATACAGACAAATTGCATCAGAATGCTCATACTGATGGATGCACTGTGAAATTGACTGAAAAAATATACGTGGCTAAGACTCTTGACACAGCTTCCTTGTTTCATGGTTGGACCATGGGGGAGCTGAGCCAGGCCCAGGATGCTGATGTGGACATTGCACCCATACGCAGCTGGATGAAGGCCAGTGATAAACGCCCCCCATGGCCTGTTGTCTCACCATGCAGCCCAGCCACTAAGACATACTGGACTCAATGGAAACGACTCTACTTCAGAGATGGAGTTCTAGTCCGTCGATTCTATTGCCTCGATGACACCCAATTCTACCCACAAATTGTACTGCCACGTAAACTACAACTTGACGTGTTGAGGCAGATGCACGAAGGGCCAGTGGGTGGACATTTTGGTGTAGAGCGGACCCTGAACAGATTAAGGACCCGATACTACTGGTACCACATGAGGGAGGATGTTGCCCTCTGGTGTAAAACCTGTATCAGCTGTGCATCCAGGGCTCGACCGCAGAAGACACCACAAGCTCCTATGGGAACAGTCCAGGTAGGAGCTCCTATGGAGCGTATTGCACTGGATATTATGGGGCCACTGAACGAGACTGAACGTGGAAACCGCTATGTGCTTGTGATACAAGACTATTTCACAAAGTGGACTGAAGCATTTCCTATTCCAAATGAGCGAGCTGTAACTGTTGCTGGTATAGTTGCTAGTGAGTGGGTGTGCCGCTATGGAATCCCTCAAGCGCTACACAGTGACCAGGGACGCAATTTCGAGTCTGAGGTGTTCCAAGGGATGTGTAGTTTGTTTGGGATAGACAAGACTCACACAACACCATTCAGGCCGCAGTCGGACGGTCAGGTCGAGCGTTTCAACGCCACCCTCCAAAAGATCCTGGCTACTACAGCAGAACACTGTCATTGGGATTGGGACCTGATGATTCCTTATGCTGTTATGGCATACAGGGCAACCAAGCATAGTGCTACCGGTTTCTCTCCAAACTTTATGATGTGGGGCCGAGAAGTAAGTGAACCAGTGGACCTTGTCGCAGGTTTGCCTCCTGATCCAGAAAACCAACCCACTGCTCCAGAGTATGTGCAACAGATGAGGGAACGGTTGGAGCTGGCTCACCAAATCGCTAGAGAAGCACTGGGGGACTCGGTCACACGTGCAAAGAGACAGTATGACAAGAACTGCTGCCACACACAGTATAAAGTCGGAGACCCTGTGTGGTATCTCATTAAAGGGACACGTCATGTCAAGAACAAAGTCAAAAAGTTCCTTCCCTCATATGAAGGACCATTCTTCATCCTAGGCCAACTGGATGACCTAGTTTATCGGATACAAAAGAACCCAAGGTCCAAGGTGAAAGTCGTCCACCATGACCAGCTAAAGCACTACCGCAGCCGGGAGCCCCTGGACAACACATGGGTCCTGGATCAGAGTCAACACTGGGAACCTACCGAGGTTCCACCACCAACCTTGGAGGAGGACTCGGCGGACTGTGACCTGGACCTGCAGGGTTTGTTCTCTGATGAAACCAGCAGGGGCGTTGGTTGTTCCCTGCTGCCTACTTCAACTGCAGCGGATTCCCATCCGGGTGTGTTTGTTCCATCCTCCCCTTCCCATGTCAATCATGAGGATGGTGGGGGTGCGGTGGGATATTCACCTCCTTTGGGCCCACCAGTTCGACGATCTAGGCGTCGGCGCAGAGCACCGGACTGGTACGGTACATGGGTAGTTCCAAGTAGAATGGACTCAGTTTAAGGTTCCAGCTGTTCAGGTGTCCTGCGAAGTTCTCTAAAACTGTTCATCAAAGCCACAAGTGCCTGTTTTCTTTATTACTGTTCAGTTGTTCAAACTGCTAAGTCAATTTGGCTGAAGAGCAAATGGTTTATCTAAAGACCGTGTTTTTCTGTATGTTTTTGTACCTGATAGATTTCAGTTAGTTTCCTGCCTGGTCGTCATAGATGCCGCTGAGTAATTTCTTTCCTCCCCTATGGCATGTAAAGTTTACTTTTTGCACAAGTTGACACACCTTAAAATGAGCTAATTATATCACTGGGACATGTGGTTTGATGCTATACCTCCTCTACATGTAATTATGATTGACACAGTTATCTCTTATTAGCTATAGGGATTGTGTATCAGTTTTATGCATTGTGAGACTGGATTGGAATTATTGTTTAATTGCCATCCAGAGTGGGGGTAGTGTTGCAGAAAGTGCCTCCACTGCATTTGATGAATGGCTCAGTGAGTGGTGTGTGTGTGTGGGAGGGTGAGATGTGTGTCGGCCGTCCGCCAGCCAGAAGAGGACGCTACGTGCTCATGTTCTGCACGTGTTGAGAGGAGCAAGACGTGACGGTGTGTGTGTGTGTGGAGAAAAGTAAACGGCTAAGTAAAACGCGGCTGTAAGAAAGTCTGTTTGTGCACCTGTTGGCTAGAATTATTATTAAAAACAAGAGGATTAACCTGCAGCCACCGTGTGGTTTATGTGCAAGGCAAGTGAGGGAGTTAACCCTGAAGCAGAGACTTCAGCCCTGGAGGAAGATCTCCCCTGTGTCTTTTGACCACGGATGAAAGACTGAGCAGGAAAGGTTAACACCAGTATAGACTGATCATGCGCAGTGCGTGTGTTTAGTTGTGAACTGAGTGTGACTCGAGACGTTAACATGTTGTGCTATTAGCAGTTCAATAAAGCTGAGTTTGCCAAGCTACCTCGTGAGTCCACCGCCCGTTCTTCACAGAAGCAACCGTTCATGACATGGTGTCAGAAGTGGCCGACAGGACGCCTTACTGAGTGAGTTACTGAGTTAAATGGCAAAGTTCGGTCCACCGGAACCCTTCGACTTCTCGTGCCCGGCAGAATGGCCGATGTGGCGGCATCGCTTTGATCGCTACAGAATAGTGTCAAAGCTGGACAGAGAGAGCGGCGAGGTACAAGTCAACACACTTCTTTATGCCCTGGGAAGAGAGGCAGAGGCTATTTATGACTCGTTTGTGTACGAGAGAGTAAAAATGTGGTGGCTGATGAAGAAATCGAGGAGACACATCCTGAGCTAGATTACACGACGGTAATGGCGAAATTCAGCGACCATTTTGTGCCAAGAAGTGTTATTCACGACAGAGCTTGCTTTCATAAAACAGTGCAGAAAGCCGGAGAGCCAGTCGAAGCATTTGTCAGAAGTTTATATGAACTAGCACAAAACTGTGAGTTTGGAGGCACAAAAGACGAACACATTCGAGACAGAATTGTGATTGGAATACTGGACCACAGTATTTCTGAAAAATTGCAGTTGGAGGCAAACCTCACGCTGGAACGAGCTATTCAGATAGCAAGGCAAAGTGAACAAATAAAGCAGCAGAGTGCTAGCTTGCGTGTCGAGCACATGGTCGACGCAATGAGTCAAGGGGGACGCCATTTTAAAACATCAAAGAGCGACAACGACGCAAGATGGAGGCGAAAACCGGAGCCCAGTGAGCCCAAAGACCCCTTCACATGTTCACGCTGTAATAGACAACATGGAAAAACGCAGCCATGCCCAGCAAAGAACAAGAGGTGCCATAAATGCAATAAATTGGGACATTTTGAAATAGTCTGCAAATCAAAAATGCTGAAAGAGGTGACAGTAGTTTCTAACAATTCAGTAGAGAGTGACGACATGATTTTTCTTGGAGCAGTAACTAATGTTAAGCCAGCTATAATAGAACAGCCAGATTCAGAAAGTGAGTGGCTTGTAGAATTACCTATAAATGGCTGTACGGTCAGATTTAAAATCGACACAGGTGCAGACATAACAGTGATGTCGCTGACTACATTTAATAGACTGCTAAATAGCCCAAGATTAGTCACAGAAGCTAAAATGCCACTGGTCACCAGCCCTGGAGGTGAAGTCCACTGTGTAGGCAGGTTTATGGCCACAAGTCAGTTTAAAGGACAGAAATACAGATTCTGGGTCACAGTCATAAAGGGACCCTATGCTCATAACCTGTTGGGAGGTAGTGTAGCTAGGAAGATGGGTTTAGTCAGGAGAATTAATAATATTAATACAGACCTCTTAGAGGATGTTTTTGGAGAAATAGGCCTGCTAAAATGCGACCCGGTAAAAATAGAACTGAGAGCAGATGCAGAGCCCTACAGCCTGACAACGCCACGACGTGTCCCATTTCCTCTCCTTTCTAAGGTTGAGGCAGAACTGAAAAGAATGCTAGATTTGGGCGTCATAGAAGAGGTTACTGAGCCTACTGATTGGTGCGCCCCAATGGTTCCTGTTGAAAAGAAAAACAGCGGCCAAGTAAGAATTTGTGTGGATCTAAAACGCTTAAACAAAGCAGTGAAAAGAGAGCGTTACATTTTACCAACTTTGGAGGACATTGCCCCAAAGCTGGCAGGAGCTAAGGTGTTTTCAACCTTAGACGCGTCATGTGGTTTCTGGCAGATCCCTCTGGATGCAGAGAGCAGAAAACTGACAACATTTATAACCCCCAGTGGTAGATTCTGTTATAAGCGGCTACCATTTGGTATCACGTCAGCCCCAGAAATCTTTCAAAGACAGTTGTCCACACTGTTAAGTGACCATGAAGGTGTTGTCGTAGTCATGGACGACATCCTTGTTTATGGACAGACTAAAGAGGAACATGACAACCACCTGAATGCAGTTTTGAAAACCATCAAAAACAGCGGCTTGAAGCTGAACAAAGCAAAGTGTCATTTCAGCAAAGCAGAAACTCGTTACTTTGGGCACATCATCAGCGGTGAAGGAATAAAACCAGACCCGACGAAAGTGGAAGCCATCACAAAGATGCAGAGTCCCACAAATGTGGAGGAGCTCCGTCAGGTCCTGGGCCTGATTAACTATGTGGGGAGATTCCTGCCAGACCTCTCCACCAAGCTACACCCGATCACCAGTCTGCTACGACGAGAGAACAAGTGGGTATGGGACGACACACAAGAACAGGCGTTTAAAGCTGTTAAAGCCATGTTGGTGTCAGCCCCAGCTCTTGCATATTATGATGCAAGTAGAAAAACTGTTATCAGCGCAGATGCAAGCAGCTACGGCTTAGGAGCAGCTCTACTACAAGAACACGAGGATGGATTAAAGCCCGTGGCATTCTGCTCCCGCACGCTGTCTGATGCTGAGAGAAGATACTCTCAAATCGAAAAGGAGTGTTTAGCAGGTGTGTGGGCGTGTGAGCGATTTGCACGCTACGTTCAAGGAATGGACAGTTTCGTTCTGCAAACAGACCACAAACCACTTGTACCACTCATAAACACTTATGACCTGGACAAAGCCCCTCCAAGGTGCCAGAGACTCCTGATGCGGCTTTTAAGATTCAACGTGGAAGCAGAGCACGTTCCAGGCAAACAGTTGGTAGTAGCCGACACCCTATCCAGGAGGCCACAGAGACATGTGAGTGATGAGACTACAGATCACATTGTACAAGCACATGTTGAATCAGTTATGGTGAATGCACCAGTCTCATCCCAAAGACTCTCAAGGATCCGTGAGGCAACTCAGCACGACCATGAACTGTAGCAGATTATAAAGTTCATCAGGAACGGATGGCCGCCAAGAACAGCGATGAACTCATCTCTTCATCGTTACCATTCAGCACGAGCACATCTCTCAGAAGCTGATGGTTTGGTGTTATTCGAGGACCGGCTGGTCATTCCTTCTGCGCAGAGAGCTGAGGTGCTGTCAGAGATACACAAAGGACATCAAGGACTAACACGGTGCCGAGCACGCGCCAGGATGGCAGTGTGGTGGCCGGGCATCAGTGCTGAGATTAAACAGACTGTGTCAACATGTAAATTCTGCATTGAACACAAACCAACACAGAGGCACGAACCTCTCCTGACTTCTACTCTACCAGGGGGGCCCTGGCAGCGCATAGCAGCAGATCTGTGCGAGCATGAGAGTAAGAATTATCTCATTGTAACGGACTATTATTCCAGAGACATTGAAATAGTTCGTTTGTCTTCCACATCGAGTCGTGAAGTCATTAGTCGACTCAAGAGCATGTTCGTGAGGTGGGGAATTCCACTGGAACTGGTGAGTGATAATGCAACTCAATTTACATCCAGTGACTTCCAGGACTTTTCCAGAGAGTATGGATTTGTGCACGCAACTTCCAGCCCCCACTACCCTCAGGCGAACGGTGCTGCCGAACGAGCGGTTCAGACTGCAAAGAACATTTTGAAGCAGCCTGACCCCCATCTGGCCCTGATGTGCTACAGAGCAACACCTAGTGCTGCTACAGGTGTGAGCCCTGCACTACTGATGACGGGAAGAGAAATCAGAACCACACTTCCAGTGCTGGAGAGCAAGTTGAAAGCTGCTCCAGTGGACAGACATGTGATTCAACAAAAGGACAGACAGACAAAGGAAACCTACAGGTTCTTCCACGATCGCCATCATTCTGCACAACCACTTCCTGCACTACAACCGGGACAGGACGTCAGGATAAAACTGGATGGTGAAAAGAGTTGGAAAACCCCAGCAAAGGTCATCGGCAAATGCCATGAGCCAAGGTCGTATATGGTGGAAACGGAGAATGGAGCTGTATTAAGACGGAACCGGAGACATCTGCAAGCTGTCCCACTTCCCACAGATCAACCAGATCAGCTACAACCACCTGATTCTCCAGTGACACTGAACAGTAGCTTTCCACCTGAAGACGGTGCTGATTCTGCAACCAGAACTCCTGATCAGAGACACATGGGTCCAGAGATGGAGCGCTCAACTCCACAAGGGTCACAGGTGACTTCCAGGGGAAGGGTAATCAGAATCCCTCTAAGGTACCGAGACACTTAATGACAAAAAAAAGGATAAAGTGAAGTTGACCAAGTGAAGTTGACCTGTGTAGTTTGTATGTATAAGTGTGAAACATAGACCTGTGTAGTTTGTATGTATAAGTGTGAAACATAGACCTGTGTAGTTTGTATGTATAAGTGTGAAACATAGAGTTCTGAAGTGTGGGTAAATAGTAACTGGGAAAATGTTTAGTTGAAACATAGATGTGGGTAAATAGTAACTGGGAAAATGTTTAGTTGAAACATAGATGTGGGTAAATAGTAACTGGGAACATGTTTAGTTGAAACATAGATGTGGGTAAATAGTAACTGGGAAAATGTTTAGTTGAAACATAGAGTTCTGAGGTGTAGGTAAATAGTAACTGGGAAAATTTTTAGTTGTTCACCGAATAAATAGGAACAGCAACTATCGAGGGCAGAATAACCCCTACGTTGCTGTGGACCGAGGGCAGTCTACCCCAACGTCCTAGTGTTCGGATGTTATATACAAGGTAGTTTAGAATAGTTTAGAAACATGTGTGTTTCCTGTTAAAAGGGGGAGATGTGGTGATATGTCCCAGTTGGGTTGCCGTAGCCAGTATAGACTGAGCATGCGCAGTATGTGTGTTTAGTTGTGAACCGAGCGTGACACGAGACGTTAACATGTTGTGCTATTAGCAGTTCAATAAAGCTGAGTTCACCAAGCTACCTCGTGAGTCCACCGCCTGTTCTTCACAGAAGCAGCCGTTCATGACAGCATTGATTAAATTTCTAAAGGAAACAGGACTATATACGAGAATATAGATTGGGTTGGTAGTAGGTTAGAAAAACACTCTTGCCCACACTCCAGCACAGTAGATGGCGATAATGCATCTTAACGTTGGATGCCACCCGCCATAAAACACAAGAAGACGAAGAAGAAGATTTCAAGATGCCTTCAGGGTTCACAAAAAAACTCAGACAAGCACATGGACGGTTCGGGCAAGATGGCGGACTGAGCAGACGTGTTGTTCAGAGCGAGTGTGATTCGAACCTCTAATTTTCGGTCTTTCGACCAGCCAGCACCCTTACAAAGCATGTCTCTTACAAGTAGAACCATGCAGATGGAACAAAGAAGGCAAGAGAAGGCCCGACAAAAAACGATGACCCCAAAAAAGGTAAAACTTCAGCTGCAAAGGAGCATTATTATGCTGTTGAGATGGAGACTGAAAGAGCTGGAGGCGGAAAACGTGTTCTAGAGGACGCCACAGCAGATCTGTTTCAATCACCTTCTAAAGGTGCTCATGCTCGAAAAATAACAAAACAAAACATATCGATGGAAGATTTGTTTGAAGCCATGCAAACTCTTCTCATGAGATTTGAAGCCCAGGAGGAAAAGATGGCAGATTTGAGCACGAGGCTGACCGAGAGCACAGAAAAGATGGCGGACATGAACAAAAGGCTGACCGAGAACACGGTGATGATCAACAACCTTGCTAAATCCCTAGAATTTAATGCAGCTGAAGTGAAAGAATGTAAAGTGCTAAAGATGGAGTCAGAGGTGTTCAGTTTACGCAAATAGGTGACTGAACTCAAAATTAATGCCAAAGAACATGACCACTATAAACGAAGATGGAACCTGCGGATCAGAGGGATGAAGGAGACGATGGGAGAGGACACTCGGCAGGATGTGGTGAAACTCCTGGAGAAAGTGGCTCCAGACTGGGCCGAGAAGATGGATGACTACGTTGACACGGTTCATCGGATGGGGAAGAAGGACGACAACCGATCTTGACAAATCATGGTGCAGTTCACCAAGCGGCAGCAATATGGAAAATGACTAAAAAGTCTGCGAGTCAGCAGGTGTTCGTTTCATGGAGGATCTGACAAAAAAAGACAGAGAGGAGAGAGAGAAAGTTTGGCCCCAGATCCAGCAGGCGAGGAAGGCAGGGGACCGGGCTTACTACCGCGGCCCGTTTGGATACATCAACGGCCGACGCATTTATGCAAAGGACTAAAATGAAGGTATTTTATAAAGATGTTTACTGTAAATAAGTTTAGAAATAAGGGTGTGATAATTTTCTATTTGTTTTAATAGAGGGACGTACACTCAATCTGTTCTTTTTCTACTAAAAAAAAAGACTCTAAAAATAGTTTGTGTTTTGATTAAAAAAAAATTGTAATCCATTCGTTAAACAGCACGAATGCTTAAAACAAATATGTATTTTATTTCTTTAAATGCAAGAGGTCTCAGGGACAATGTGAAGAGAAAAGCTTTATTTTTATTCTGTAAAGGACAAAAGGCACACTGCACGTTTCTGCAGGAAACCCACTCATGTGACGCTGCCGCCACCTGGTGGTCAAACCAGTGGGGAGAGAAGATTCTTTTCAGCCATGGATCAAATCGGTCTGGAGGAGCAGCTATTTGTTTAAACAGATGTCCTGGAAAAGTTGTTGCTTCCGAAGTTGATGATCTGGGTCATTGGATGGCAGTTGTGTTAAATGTTGAAGGTTATTTTGTTATACTGTGCAATGTTTATGGATATGCAAATAATAATCAGAATAAGTCATTATTTTTTCATTCATTCATTCAACCTTTATTTATACAGGCTAGCCTCGTTGAGTCACGGGGACTCATTTACAAGAGGGACCTGTCTCACTCACACCAAACAACCATCCACTCTCACACTCACACCTAGGGTCAATTTAGAGTCACCAATCAGCCTAACAAGCATGTTTTTTGGTCTGTGGGAGGAAACCGGAGTACCCGGAGGAAACCCACGCATGCACGGGGAGAACATGCAAACTCCACCCAGAAAGGCCCCGGACCGGGATTTGAACCGGCAACCTTCTCGCTGAGAGGCAGCAGCTCTACCAGTTGTGCCACCGTGCTGCCCAAAATTATTGTTGAAACTTACAGAAGTTATCACTGAATATAAGGAAACGTATAATTCAAACTTTGTGGTGGTAGGCGGTGATTATAACTTGTCACCAGATGAATGGATGGACAGGTGTCCTTCAAGATCTCTTACAGAAACATTGAATCCAACCTTAATTGAATTTATTAATTCCAATCATCTTATAGATGTATGGAGAGAACAAAATGCAGGTCGCTTTCGTAAGGAGCCAAGATGGTGTAGTGGTTAGGGCGTTTGACTTGGGACCCGAAGGACGCGGGTTCGCGTCCCGGCCACTACACACCTTGGGGTGTCTATGAGTGCACACCTATTTCTCCAGCTCCCCGAGCGCCTTCTATGGCTGCTCACTGCACCACCTGGTAGGTGGTTGGGTTAAATGCAGAGACGAATTTCGTCTGTGTATGGGAAACATACACAGATGACAAGATTAGACAATTATTATTATTATTATATTATTATTAAATGAGCCCTCGAGGCTCAATAAGATTTACCTGACTAAATAAAGGTTGAATGAATGAAAAAAAATCCTGGTGTCCGCCAGTTCACTTGGATCAAACCAAATGGAAGTATAAAGTCTAGAATAGACTTATGGTTAACAACACCGGAGGTAATCAGATACACTTCCCATGTCTCCATCTCTTCTGCTCCGTTAATAGATCACTGTGTAATATCACTTAAATTAAACCCAGCAAATTGGAAAACATTCAAAAAAGATTACTGGAAATTTAACTCAGACTTACTAAAAGATGAAGGATATGCTCATATTATTAAAGAAATGATTCAAAAATACAAAAATGATCAAACCATAGGTAGCTTCAGTAAAAGATGGGATTATTTTAAATTTAAGGTGCGTGAATTCTCCATTACATTTAGTAAACTGAAATGTAAGCAACAAAAAGAGCTTGAATCTAAATTGGTTCAAAACATAAACTATTTATGTAAAAAATCTGAAATGACCGAAGATGATAAAGCAGAGTTTATAAGACTGCAAAACAAATTAGATGAAATCTATTCTAAAAAGGCACATGGTGCCTATTAGGTCACGTGCTAAATGGATAAGAAGGTGAAAAAAATGCATCTTATTTTAGTAATTTAGAAAAAAAACAGCAAGAAAGAAAAAACATAAACTCCTTAATTATAGAAGACAAAGAAGTCAATGACCAGAAAGTTATTTCAGAAGAAATTTACAAATTTTACTCAACGCTATATTCATCTGATTTTAATCCTGAGAGTTCTAATAGATTTCTAGAAGAAATCAAAGAATACATTCCACAGATAAAGGCAGATTTTAAGGAGAAATGTGAATCTGATTTCAAACTAGAAGAATTAGACAGTGATTAAAAAACTAGCTACTGGAAAAGCACCAGGCCAAGATGGTTTAACCTCAGGGTTTTACAAATTCTTCTGGGAAGATCTAAGGTCTTTTTTTTCTGGAAACAATAAATGATATATTACTAGTCAACTCATTAACACCTACAATGAAACAGGGGCTTATCACTTTGATCCCTAAACCAGCTAAAGATAAACAATACATTGAAAATCTTAGTCTAATTACCTTGTTAAAAGGTAGTCCCCGACTTACGAGCGAGTTCCGTTCCTGCGAGTTGCTCGTAACACGAAAATTCGTAAGTTGGAACACGAAGCACATGTTCTCGTAAGTCCGGATTTTCGCTCGTAAGTTGGAACATTTATGCTAGCGCTACTATGAACACTCGTTTTTCATCAAAAACGTTCATATTAGTTCATAAACATGGTCGGAAACGTGTTTCCAAACGGTTAGCTAACACACTTTCATCTAAAAACACAAAAAAGTGCTGTATTTTTTACAAATTTACTTCTCTTTCGCCAGCTCGTAAGTCCGGGCGTCGTAGGTCAGAGCGCTTGTAAGTCGGGGACTACCTGTACTGATTATAAAATGTTCACACATATGATTGCAGACAGACTAAAAGATGATTTATCTCAGATTATAAGTGACACACAGTCTGGCTTTCTGAAGGAGAGATCTATTCACAATAATCTGAGACTGGTTCTAGATTTGCTGGACTATGAACATCTGGTGGAGGATGATGGAATCATTGTCTTTTGGGATTTTTACAAAGCCTTTGATATGGTGGAGCAGCCCTTCATCTTAAGGGCTTTGGACTCTTTTGGTTTTGGAGAAAAGTTTAACAGATTGATCCAGTTACTCTACACAGACATTAATAGTTCAGTATCTCTACCATCTGGAATCTCTAAACGTTTTAATATCCAAAGAGGAATCCGTCAAGGTTGCCCTGCTTCTCCTCTTTTGTTTATTTTTGTGGCAGAGCTATTAGCAATTTTTATTAAAAACAATTCAAATATTGAACCTTTAAATGTGATGGGAAACCCTCTGGTAATAACACAACTAACTGATGACACAACCATGTTTCTAAAAGATAAATCTCAAATTTCAAATGTGTTGAAGGAGATACAGACGTTCTCTAAAGCCTCTGGTTTGCATTTGAATATGAAAAAATGTGAAATAATGTCTATTCATGATCATCCGCTGGATGATGTTGGTAATATCACAGTTAAAAAAGAAGTGAAATACTTAGGAATTAATATTTCAAAAGATAAAAAAATTAATAGAAACCTCCAACATAGAAACTAAAATCCAGAGTAGTAAAATTATTCTCAACAGTTGGCTACAAAGAGATTTATCTATCTTTGGACGTGTTTTACTCACTAAAATGGAAAACTTATCTCGTCTTATTTACCCTGCTTATTCATTGCCTATATCTGATAAAATGATAAAGAAAATAAATCAGGACAATTTTAATTTCATTTGGAGAAACAGATGCCATTATATTAGAAGAGCAGATGTAGTTAAATCTTTAGAGGAAGGGGGTTTAAATATGATTGATTTTGATCCAATGAATGGAACCACCAAACTGAAATGGTTACAAAACTTCATAAAAAATTATGAAAGCTTTTGGTATATGTTCCCTCTGAAGATTTTTGAAAAGTTTGGTGGAATTAGTTTTCTGTTAAGCTGCGACTTTGAAATTTCTAAATTACCATTAAAATTATCAGACTTTTACAAACAGGTTCTGCAATATTGGAAACTGGTCTTCAAACACAACTTCTCACATTCAATCCCAATTTGGAACAACAGGTATATCTTGATCAATCGAAAATCATTCCTTTACAAAGATTGGTTGGAAAAAGACATTTGGTTTCTTTTACACCTTCTGAATGGAAATGGCAACTTCCTATCATATGATGATTTTATCAAAAAATACACGTTAAACTGTACTAAAAGTAAATTTGAGAAAGTGATAAAATCCATCCCTCCTGCTTTGACTCAGATGATTAAAGGTATAATTACGTACTCCAATGTTAATCTTACAAAACCTTCCTTGTTAATAAATGGCTGTGATTTCATAGATAAAAAATGTAATAATAAATTCATAAGGAATACTCTGACCTCTATACTCTTTCCCCATACATTGAAAAGAAAACATTTGTTTAAAAATTATGATACTTCCTCCCAAAAAATAATCAGAACCAAATACCTTTCTTATCCACTCCCACAAAAAACTAAAGAAATGCATTTCAAAATTATGTATGAAATCTACCCTTGCAATGACTTGTTGCAAAATAAATTTAATATAGAAACCAATACTTGCACATTTTGTAATTCAGATGTTGAGATAGCAGAACATCTTTTCTTCAACTGTAATGTCATTAATGCTTTTTGGAAAGATTTTCAGAACTGGATTTTATCTAAAAGTTCCATCCCACCTTTAGATTTCACTACAATTAAATTTGGTCTGCTAACAGGAAATGAAGTTTTAAATAATGGGAACAACAATCTCATCATCAAGAAAATGAAGCCTTCATCCTGCACCCTGGATCCTTTCCCCTCGTCTCTCATAAAATCCAATCACTCTGCAATAAGCCCATTAATCACACAAATAATAAACAAGTCTCTACAATCTGGTCATGTTCCATTGCCTCTAAAAACTGCCATCATTAGGCCTCTTCTGAAAAAATCTAATTTGGATCCCGACATTTTTTCTAATTACCGCCCAATTTCCCACCTCCCATTTCTGTCCAAAGTGCTGGAGAAAGCAGTTGCTGCTCAGCTGCAGGACCACCTACAACAACACTCTCTGTATGAGAAATTCCAGTCTGGATTCAGAGCAGCTCACAGTACTGAGACTGCACTGCTGAGAGTAACAAATGATGTCCTCATGGCTGCTGACACTGGTTCTCCCTCCATCCTTGTCCTCCTTGACCTCACTGCAGCCTTCGACACTGTGGACCATAATATCCTCCTCCACCGTCTTCATGTGGAGGTCGGTCTCTGTGACACTGTCCTGGACTGGTTCAAATCTTTCCTCTCCGATAGGCTGGAATGTGTTAGCCTTGGCAATGCCACTTCCCAGACAGTCGGTGTCTCCTGTGGTGTCCCTCAGGGGTCAGTTCTGGGGCCCCTGCTGTTTTCCCTCTACATGCTGCCTTTAGGTCAAATTATTAATCAGTTCAACATTTCTTTTCACTGCTATGCCGACGACACACAGCTTTACATCAGGACTGGAACATCATCATCATCCCTATCTCCGTCTTCACTCACTGTTCTCTCTGCCTGCCTGGAGGAAATAAAGGCATGGATGAATCAGAATTTTCTTCAATTAAACTGCTCGAAGACTGAGGCCATATTGATTGGCACCCCTCACCAGATACAAACATCAACTTTAACAACAATCTCCTTCTCTGGTCAAGACATCCCCCTCTCCACCTCTGTTACAAATCTTGGAATAAAAATGGACTCTCATCTTACATTTGAAAATCACATTAAGCATCTGTTTAAAACCTGCTTCTTCCATCTTCGAAACATCTCCAGACTTCGCCCATCTCTGACTTTTCCTGATGCTGAGAAACTCGTCCATGCCTTTGTCTCCTCCAGGCTCGACTACTGCAACTCCCTGTTTATTGGTATCCCTGGCAAAAACCTTCAGAAACTTCAATACATTCAAAACAGTGCAGCAAGGATTCTGTTGAGAGTTCGTAAATTTGAACATATTACACCCATTCTCCATAACCTCCATTGGCTTCCTGTCACCTACAGAATTCAGTACAAAACTGCTCTCATTACCCATCAATGCTTGCACGGCACTTCACCTGACTATCTAAAGGACATTCTTGCACCATATTCATCCACCCGGTCTCTACGATCACAGAACAGTAATTTCCTTCATATTCCTCGGACCAAATTGAGGACCATGGGAGACCGAGCATTCTGTGTGGCTGCCCCCCGCCTGTGGAACTCCCTCCCTGATGACCTGAGAGCTCCACAGTCACTGGTTGACTTTAAAAGCAGCATAAAGACCTTTCTTTTTAAGCAAGCCTATTCTGCCTCCACATGATTTTATCTTTGATCTTAGCTGATATCATTATTGATTTTACTTGATTTTATCACTTGTTTTATTTTATTTATTTTTTAAGCAAGCCTAATCTGCATCCACATGATTTTATCTTTGATCTTAGTCGATATTATTATTGATTTTATTTGATTTTATCACTTGTTTTATTTTGATCTTTGCTTTATTACACTTTGTAGCACTTTGAGATTTTTATTAATGAAAAGTGCATTATAAATGGAATTCATTATTATTATTATTATTATTATTATTATTATTATTATTATTATTATTATTATTATTATTATTATTATTATTATCCTTATGGCAAAACATTTTATTCACAAAAGTCGTTTCTTGAAAAGTTCTCCCTTATTTTGCTTTTTTTTTAAGTGAAGTAAATATATTTAAGGATGTACTTAAACGCTGCAAACTCCCAAAAGCACAGTCTTTATACAAATATATTAATAGCTTATCATAAAACTTGAAACTCCTCTTGCACACGCAATTTAATTTTGTGCTATGTTTCTCAAAATGTTCTTTTTTATGTTGCTGTTTAGAACTTTATTAGTATTTCTCTGCTTAGTTTATTTGTCTTTTCAACTATTATTATGTATGTGTATTGTATGCCTTGTTATACTGTTTGTGTTATTTTGTTTTTGATTCAATAAAAAAAAAAAAAAAAAAAAAAAACTCCGACAGACAGTCACGACTGGCTGATGGAAACCGATCACAACTACACAATCACGGAATGGTCAAATTATCGTATTTTTGGCCTTTTTCGAGATTATTGATCGTACAGTGGGCAAAATTGTCGTACAACTACGATAATTATCATATGATATCTATGATAATTATCGTACATCCTATGCGTACACCTGGCAACACTGGGTGCACCGCTGTAAACGGTCCCGCGGAAGTTGTACTCTTTAGAGGAAAAACAATGGCGAGCAGTATCGGCAGTGAGTAATACTTTTGACTTTCCCTTTAAAACCTAAAATTCAATAATTCAAAACATATCTGATGTAAAACTAAACTAAGACCTTAGATTTTATTTAGCTAATGAAGAGGCAGCAACCTTGCTGACAAAAAAATTGTTTAAGCACCTGTGTGTCTCATGAATGTGTTCCCCCATCGACATCGCTAAGCTAACGCTCATTATTTAGTGGCTAAACTATTTTCTTTTCTTTTCGGATTTATGGGTTGCAGGTAATTTGAAGATATGTTTTATTGATAATTTGTTTTTAACTTTAGGGATAAAAACAAACTATTTTATTATTATTATTATTTACAATGGACGTTTTCTGAGCAACGGCTAGTTTTACATAGCTAATAACAGAAAGGTAGCTGGTCACTTCATACCCAAATAATATTTAGCATATATTTGCAGATATATGTACTTTCGTACCTGAAAGTAATATTATATATATATATTTTTTGTATTTGTGATTATAACATGCACGGCTTGTGTTAATATTATGATAAATGTTTTTACAGATAATTATGTCAGGCTCACACAGTGTGTGCATATGTAGGCAACATTTAAACATAGTTTTACAATTGTTTTTACAAATAAACAACAATTTCTGAGCCATGTATACTGCCTATATTAATATTTGTTGTAAATGGTGAGATGGGCTTCCCAGGTTATTTTTTATTCCAGTTATTTTTTCCTGTTTGCAGTAGTGACTGAACCCCATACAAATTTAGTTTTAATTATCATCAAACCCTGGAAGTTTATTTATTTTAATTTTATTTTTTACTGTCAGATTTGAAACGGGACAAATATTTCTGCATCAGAAAAAAATTCCACAAAACATCGGATGCCTAAAAGTTGTTGCAATAGGAAAAAATGAATTGAGATTCCAGCATTTAATCAAGCTCGATCAGATAGTCTAGTATTCAGTTGTGACAAAATAAATTGCAATTGTTTTGTTTCATGCATATCGCATACTTCAGGTTTTATTTTATTTTTATTTATTTTACGAAAAAAGAAAGTCAGCTGAGCAGCTTTGGCTGTAGTGAAAAACAATTTCAGTGGAAAAACACTGAAGTTGACGGGCAGCTGTGGCTGAGTGGTTAGAACAGTTTTCTTCCAGTGGGAGAGTTGGTGGTTCGAGTCCACCAGCAGTCACATGCTGAAGTGTCCCTGGGCAAGACACTGAACCCCTCATTGACTCCTATGTGTGTCCCATCGGTGTATGAATGTGATCTAAAGCACTGACTATTCTTTGTAAAGATATTTGTAGAGTACTGTGTGGATGGGTAAATGAGGGCACAGATTGTGCTGTAATGAGCTTCAATGGTAACCCAATACTGGCCAAAGATAATAAAGCATGTAATAAGTTTTTTGCATTTCCCCCCCCACAGAACACAAGATTTTAAATGTGGGACCCACAGAGCCCTGGTCGGTCAGAGAGAAACTATGTCTGGCCTCATCTGTGCTGAGGAGTGGAGACCAGAACTGGTAAAGCAAAGACTCACTCCAAATAAACTAAGCTGTTTTGTCAGTTGTCATACATAACTGAAACTAATGCACTGAGTCAACCGACTTTGAGGTGATATACTCCCATTTGCTTGATTTTCCATGATCTACCATACCATATCATTTTATTTATAGAGCACTTAAAACAGCAACAACGCCAATCAAAATGCTGTACAAACAAAGAAACAACCAACAGGCAACGCATAAGCAACATACAAAATGAAGTAAAAAACAGAATACAGGTAGTCCCCGGCTTACGAGCGAGTTCCGTTCCTCCGAGGCGCTCGTAAAGCGAAAATTCGTAACTTGGAACGGCCGCCACGTGTCTCGTAAGTCCGGAATTTCGCTCGTAAGTTGGAACGGTTTTGCTAGCGCGACTACAAACACTCGTTTTTCATCGAAAAACTGCTTACGAGTGCATAAAAATGATCGGAAACGTGTGTCCACATGTTTAGCTAACGAACTGTGGTGAAAAATCACAGAAAAACTCGGTATTTTTTGCGTTTTTTCCAAAAATTCGCCAGCTCGTAAGTCCGGAACCTCATAGGTCAGAGCGCTCGTAAGTCGGGGACTACCTGTATAGACATAAAATCATTGCAGATAAAAAATATAACGACCAAACACAGATCATCTGCTGTTTTTTTTCCCTCTCACACCAATATGAATTATTTTATTTTATTTTTTTAATAGAAAGGAAAGATAGAAAGTAAGACAACAAAACACAACAATTATCCACAAAAAGGGCACAAATCAAACACACCTAACCTCCGTCTGCAATCCTGCAAAGTACATGACAGAACACAGCAACGAAACATACATGCATAAAGACTTAACAGCATTCATGACCTTGCAATAGATTTACATAAATAAACATACCCATACCTACAAATATATATACAGTATACATACATATACATTCATATTCAGTCACATACGCATATACATATCTGCATATGATATCTACATATCCCTGCATCCATTTGTGTGTGGTTGTGAGCATGCATAAGTGAATAAGATTCCTCGAATAGAACATTCAGTAGCGACTGTGAAGCATCAGAGATCTGCCCCCCCCAAGGCCCGAGGCAGACGAAGGGGCGATCATAGCGCAGGACCCCAAGCCCAGAGTCCCCAGGGCCACCCGAACAGGACGAGCCACTCCCCAGATCCGACCAAAGGCTAGAACCGGAAGAGCCCCACCAGCGACTACACACAATGACCCCCGGGGGCCAACAGCAACAAACTCACAGGCCCCTGCCAGAGCCCGCTGCAAGAGCCCGTTGCACTGACATAGCCCCAGGTCCGGACACCGAGGCCCGGGTACCAGGGACGCCCACCCCTCAGGCCCAGACCTGATAGGACCAGAGGACCCGAGCCCCACCAGGCCGAGCCGACACACGTCCAAGCGCCCAACCCCCGAAAGCGACAGCAAGGGCCCCTAGCACGCCCGCAGGCAAAGGGACACCCACCCGGGGGCCACGTGGTAGAAGCGCAACACCAAGTAGCCTCAGATGTAACAGAGAGGGGGCAGTCCAAGTCCCAGCCTGATAATTAGACATTCATATACGGACACACTCACTCAGACTAGGGATGCACCGATAAATCGGCCGGCCGATCGATCAGCCCCGATTTCCTTAATTTGGGGAAATCGGCGATCGGCCGATCGTTAAACGAGAAGCCGATTTTATCCACCGATTTTATCCTGCCTCCGCAAAGGTCGGAAAATCAGCCACGGTCCCTTTTTGCTCTGCTGTGAGAGGGGGTGAGAGGGGGCTGACTAACAGACCCGCCCACCAGGTCACGTCTGCACATGCGCGTTAAACAGTCAACACAAGTCACTCGGAGCAGCCATGTTGTCTGTTTGGAAGTCCTACTATTTTAAAATGAGCAAAAGATCGCAATTTGTGTAAAGCCGAAGTAAGTCGTGGTGGAGCCACAACAAAAACCTTTAATACAACAACACTTGTTCGCCATTTAAGAAATCACCACGCAGCCAAGTGTGCAACGTTTGAAGCGAGCAACCAAGCTAAGCTAATGCTAAGCTAAAGCTAGCGCTATCAAAGAGCCAGTCGGTGGTTTTCACAGCCGCTGTTAACTTTTATGAGCAACGAAAAGAGCAAAGCTACCACGAGGAAAGTGATGGAGTTCATGGCATTAGACGACCAGCCCTTTTCAGTCGTTGAGGACAAAGGTTTTTAGAAGCTTAATGAAGCACGTGAGCCCACAATATTATATGCCGAGGCGGAGATATTTTTCTGATGTTTCATTACCGGAGATGTTCGGCCACATTTTGAGAGACACCCGCAGCTTGCTAAAAGCTAATCCAAATACACTCAGCTTTACAACAGACATCTGGACTTCTGATGTAAGTTTAAAGGTCCACTGACATGATTTTTTTTACTATTCATAAAATTGCTCAATATATATATTTTATCATTTAAATATGTTTGTTTTTGCAAACAAAATGATAAATTACTTTAATTTTGCTTTAAAAGTGATTTTGAACTTCAAGCCATGTTTAATCATGGGAAATCCGATTACACGTGAACGCACCATCTGTGACGTAGTGAGAGGCAGAGGGCTCTGGTCTCTTTAATAGCGGACAATTTAAAACCCGACAAATTTAGCAATCTATGTGAAGATTTGAGCTATTTGTCTTCATTTTGAGAAGCAGAAAATAGTTTGGGTGATGGAACAAGAAACAACAGGATCTAATTTAGGTCTGATGCTGTATCAGACTTACCTTCATGTCGAGCTGCTCATACCTGCGCACTGTGACAAGCCCAGAGCTCTGCCTCTCATTACGTCACAGATGGTGCGTTCGTATGTAATCGGATTTCCCATGATCAAACATGGCTTGAAGTTCAAAATCACTTTAAAAGCAAAATTAAAGTGATTTATCATTTTGTTTGCAAAAACGAACCTATTTAAATGATAAAATATATATATTTTGAGAAATTTTATGAAAATTAAAAAATCATGTCCGTGGGGCTTTAATGTCCATGTTAAGTTTTACTGCACAGTGGATTGACGAACAATTCGAACGTAATCAAATACTCTTAAACTGTAATCCCAGCCATCACTGCACTCTAAACAAATTTTGGAGAGGCAAGCCAGCACAGACCGTGGTGTGGGTAAAACCAAAGCTACATTGCTGGAGGCTGTTGTGAGAAGATGCATGAGCTTCTGTACAGCTTGACCACTATTCTGGATCCAAGGTACCGGTAAGTAACTGTGAATATTCTATTTTAGTCACAATTACTTTTAGCCTACTACTATATTTCAAGAAACATTTAAATTAAATTTAAAATAAACATTTCTTTATTGAAAATTTCAATCAAGAAATGTTTATTTTAAATTTAATTTAAATGTTTTTTAAATTGCATGTAAATAAAGAAATGCATTTCAATTTGAAATGCATTTCTTTATTTACATGCAATTTAAAAAACTTTTAATGTATACAAAACACAATGATTGACCCATCTTTCTTTGTTTATGCAAAACAAGGTACAAGAATCACTACTTCTCAGCAGAGGGGGGGACCAGATGCACACCTGCTGCAGGAACATTCTCTGAAGTGGGGCCTCCTGACATCGATGAATCTGCAGCAAAAAGGTGTAGTCTACTGTTTGCAGTTCAAGATGAAATCTTAAAGGAGAACATTGAAAAGGAGCAGCAGCTGGCCAGCCCTTCAGCTATGCAGGTACAGAACTACCTATCGGAGGCAGTGTTTCCCCTACCATTATACAAGTGGGGTGCCCCACCCCGTCAACAGAACTGAGCACCCCGCCTACCAAAGCGAACTTGCCCCCCACTCCCACCCGGTACTGACATAGCACTAAGCTAGCAGCACAAAATACAGGCTCTCTAGCTAAAGTTAAAGGTGCCTCTTCCCTCATGCTGAACGCCCCCTGCCCCTGCTCAAAAACTGTTGGTACAAGCTTTGCTCAGACATGTCTCCGTTCCGATCCTCATCAAGAAAAATCATAGATGAGATGAGCACCCCACCATGGCAAGTTAACTAGGGGAAACACTGAGAGGTTCCTGTCGAAAGGAGCCAGGACCCATTGGTCAACTGGAGGATCAATGAAAATTGTTTACCTCATCTTGCTCTACTTGCCCGAACGTACCTCTCTGCCCCATGCACAAGCATTGAAAGTGAGCGCTTGTTTAGTTGGCTGGACATGTAGTAGATGAGAAAGGAAGTCGCCTGTCTGGTGACAAAGCAGCAATGCTTTTGTTCATCAAGAAAAACCTGCCACTAATGAAAAAATGACTGGAATAAGTCTGTGAGGACAAACTTACCTGTGCAAGTGTTATTTCTTATTACCCACTGACTTGAAAATGTTACACATGCTGCATTATCTTTTTTTTTTTGTAATTAAAGTTTTTATTAATTTTTGTTATTTACATCAACAAACAAAGCAATATGAAAAGGAAAAACAAAAACAAAAAAGGAACATAAAGCTGGTGCACCCCCCTCCCTCTCCTCCTCACCCCCAGACAACAACAGACCACAGGTGCAATCACACATTCAAAAAGAAAAAACAAAGAAAACATCTCTGCAATCACTGCTATCCGTGAAATTCAACAATCCAATACAGCTTAGATCATCGCCACATCTTTCAGTGAGTCCCAGAAACTGTCCCAGTCCTCATCTCTGCTCCCTTTCAATTTGCTGAGCATGACCTCATAAGAGGCTGCATCAGTCATCGATTTAATCCAGTCATTGATTCTAGGACGCTTTATAGTCTTCCAATGTCTTAAGATGATCCTGGATACTGTCACAAGACCGACCATGAGAATTGAAAGGGTTCCTTTGGGAATGTCCGGCATTTGGGATCTATCTCCCAGTAAACACAGTTCTGGGGTCCGGGGGACTTCTGAACCAAACCAGGTACTCAGAATTTTCAGAACTTCAATCCAAAACGGTGCAATCAGAGGGCATTCCCAAAAACAGTGTAAATATGTCCCCACCTCTTTTTTACATTTCCAACACAAATTGTCCGTCATTAGTTTCATTCTGTGTAATCTGGTAGGGGTATGATAATATCTATGCAACACTTTATACTGTATGAATTTGTTTCGGGCTTCTTTTACATATTTACCGCTCCCTGATATGACTTCCAGCCATTCTTCCTTTGTGTACTTGATTTTCAAATCTCTTTCCCAAATAAGTTTAATATTCAATGATTCACCACTCAAACTTCCACTTAAAAGTTTATAAAACCGAGAGGTCGTGTGGCGCTCACGTGGCAACCTAATAAAATTTAAAATCTCATTTTCCTCACTGTCTTTGATTTTGGCGGTCACGCAGTGTCTCATCTGTAAATATTTCCAAAAGTTTGCTCTGCCTTCCAATTCAAATGTACGTTTCAACTCCTCATAGGACATAAGTTGTCCATCTTTATACAGATCTCCAATGGTATGTATGCCACGTGAATGCCATTGCCCCCAAAACACAGGTTGTTTCCCAATAGATACAGCAGGATTATTCCAGAGAGACGCATACATCTGTACCTGGTGTGGAAGCTCTAACATTCCATGGACTTTTGACCAAACTTCCCTAGAGTGAATAAGAACCGGATTTGTTGTGTCAATTTTTTGGGACAGTTTGTGTCTTGGGTGGAACGGTGAACAAACATCAGTTTCAATGCTTATCCATTCCTGCCCATTTACAGCTTCCTCCCAGTGTTTAACTAATTTAGTCATTTCAAATGATAAATAATATAGTTTGGCGTTTGGAAGTCCTAGACCACCCTTTTCTCTAGGGGCATATAATTTATCTAGTTTTATTCTTGCTCTTTTATCTCCCCACAGGAAAGACTTAATCAAGTTTTCATACCTTTTAAAAATGTCCGGCGGGATTGTAACGGGTAGCATCATTAACAAGTAATTAAACTGAGGAGTGGTGATCATTTTAATAACATTAATCTTACCCCACAGAGTTAAGTTAATCTTTTCCCACTTTTCAAAATTTGTTTTAATTTTTGACAGTACCGGATTAAAATTTAGTAAAGGTAATTCTTCCAAATCTCTGCTAAGTCTAATACCCAGATATTTCATACCTTTAGGTGTCCACTTGAATTTAAAATTTTCCACCATATTTGAGTGACATAAAGCTGATAATGGCATGGCCTCTGACTTAGTCCAGTTTACTGTGTATCCCGACACCTCTGAAAATGACTGTATGGTGTCCATCAGATGTGGTAAGGATGTAAGTGGGTGAGTGATAAGTGCTAAAATATCATCTGCGTAAAGCAGCAGTTTGTGTTCTTGTTGACCCATGCAAACCCCTTTAATGTCCTTATTTGTCCTAATACTCACTGCCAGGATTTCTATGAATATATTAAATAATAAAGGGCTGAGAGAACACCCCTGTCGGGTCCCCCTTGATAGTTCAAAGAAAGGTGAGATAATACCATTCGTTATTACCGCAGCCCTTGGTTCCTTATACAAAATTCTAACCCAATTGGTAAAACAGGGTCCGAATCCAAAATTGGACAAGGCCGAAAAAAGAAAGTCCCATTCCACCTTATCAAATGCTTTCTCAGCATCTAAGGAGATGGCAGCTATTGGTTCGTCTTTTGACTGGCTTAGCCACATCAAATGCATCAACTTTCTCATGTTATCAGAGGAGGAACGGTTTTTCGTGAAACCTGTCTGATTTTGATGTATAATGCTGCTAGGAAGGACTCGTTGCAAGCGTAAAGCCAACACTTTGGTTAGTATTTTGCAATCTACATTAAGCAGACTGATGGGCCTATAATTTGATGGGTCTGAACTGTCTTTATCTTTTTTTGGGATTAGAGAAATTAATGCTTCGTTAAAAGTAGGGGGAAGCTGTCCTCTCTCAAAGGTTTCCTGATATACTTTTTGTAACACTGGGGCCAAAATGTCAATATATGTTCTGTAATATTCTGCAGGGAGGCCATCATAGCCGGGTGATTTCCCTGCTTTCATCATCAAAATTGCTGTTCTAATTTCTGCCTCTGCTACTGATGCTTCCAGCCCCTCCACCTGTTCCTCAAGTAATCTAGGAAGGTCCAGTTTAGAGAAGAAAAGATCTCTCCCCCTCTGATCCATCTTAGTAGACAGCGTAGACGTATATAATGTTCCATAATACTGTTTAAACGCATCATTTATGTCTTTCGGTGAGGTTACTAATTTATTACCTTGTTTTATAGCAGGGATAGTATTAGAAAAATCCTCCTTTTTAACTTGTCTTGCTAATAATTTCCCAGTTTTCTCCCCTCCCTCATAAAATGTAGTCTTAAGCCTAAACAAGGAATATTCCACTTTCTTGTTGTAAATTTCGTTTAGCTGAAATTTAAGTCCACAAATGTCTCGATACAATAAGTCATTGTATTGCTTTGCTAAATTGTTTTCCTTAAATTTAATCTCCTTTTCCAATTCTTGAATTTTTTGTTGGCTATCTTTTTTCTTTTTTGAAGCGTATGCTATAATTTTGCCCCTCACAAAAGCCTTCGAGGCTTCCCAGACCGTTTGAATATGCTCTGTGCTGCCAATGTTTATTTCAAAAAAGTGTTTAAGATCCTCCCCCAGCAACTCTTTAAAAGATTTATCTTGTAAGAGGGAGACGTTCATTCTCCATCTCGAGCCCCTCCTATTTCCCATCCCTAATTTTAAACCGAGTTCAACAGCTGCATGGTCAGTTAATGCAATGGTTTTTATATTACAACTTAATACATTATGCATCATGAGTTTGGAAATTAAAAATAGATCAATCCTCGAATACGATTTATGACAGTGGGAGTAGAAAGTGTATTCCCTTTTTGCAGGATTCATTAGCCTCCATACATCGGCTAGGCCCATATCTTCATTTAACATATGAACTGCATCTCTTCCTTTAGCACTGAACGGTCCCTTGAATGTACTCTTGTCGATGAAAGGATCGAGTACTTCGTTGAAATCCCCGCCCAGAATTATTTGTCCTGGCATTTCCCCCAATACCTTATTTATTTTATGGAAAAAATGAGGGTCCTCTATGTTTGGTGCATAAATGTTACAAAGTGTCACATTTTCTCCCTCTATCATTGCTTGGACACATATCAATCGACCCTCCGAATCTTTAACTTGTTTTATAAGTGAGAAGTTGATATTTTTCCTAACTAAAATAATTACCCCGTTTCGAGCACTAGAAAGAGAGCTATGAAAAATGTGACCAACCCAACCCATTTTAAACTTCACCTCTTCCCCTTCATTCAGGTGAGTTTCTTGAAGAAATATTATATCTGCTTGATTTGTTTTTAAATAAGTCAATATTTTGTGCCTTTTAGTTGGATTCCCACACCCATTAATATTCCAGGAAATAAATTTTACATATTTCCCAGTCATTACAGATTACACATTACTATTTTTTACACTTGTGTACATACATTTTGAACCTCTTTAAATCCCTGTTCCCTGGGGTGAGGACCTGACCTGAGAGTGCAACCAGCCAACAAAAAAAAAAGAAAATAAAACAGTTTACCTGGAAAAAAGAACATCCAGTATGTAAACAAAAACCAGTGAAAAGAAAAAGAAAAAGCCAACCTAAAACTTAGAATCAACCCTATTGGAGCTGCCTAATGCAGCTCAGGGGGAAATAAACTTAAACCTAAATCTTATCTGGTCCGTAGAGCTCTGCTCTCCTCCTCTTCGCTCCGTTCTGGTGGCAGGTGTTAGCGTCTCTCTCCCCTCAGTCATTTTCAGCATTTTGTGGGAAGCTCCTCATAAAAGCATCAGGCCGTCGCACCAGAGTTCTCCTCTTGCTCGCTCTCCTCCTCCTCCCCGCCGAAGAACTCCTCTACTGCTTTTGCCGAGTTGAAACTTATATTTTTGCCCTTCCATCTCACGCGCAGTGTCGCCGGGAAGGCCAGGGTGTATTTAACGCTGCGCTCCTGTAGCTTCCTCTTCACGGCTGTGAAGGCCTTCCTTTTCTCCGCCAGCTCCTTAGTCATATCTGGAAACACAGACAGTCGGCATCCATTCCACTCGAACCCGCGCTTCTCTTTAGCTGCAGCTATTACTTTATCCCTCGCCGACTGCCTCAGGAAGCGAACGAGCACCGGTCTCGGCGGTCGATTCGGGTCGGGCTGCGGCGCCAAGGCCCGGTGGGCTCGCTCGATCTCAAACTCCGCATCACCCCGCAGGCCCATCCCTTCCTCCAGCATGCTCTTAACACAGCTCAAAAGTGTCCCAGCGTTGCCAACCGTCTCTTTTAGGCCAATAATTCTCACATTATTCCTCTTACTGTGATTTTCGAGGGCCTGCACACGGTCTCGTAGAACTTCCAGCAGCTTGCTCCTCTCAGCATCCGCCACGCGCAGGTGCTCCGCGGTGTCCTCCAGCTGCGAGACACGTGCCTCGGCTTCTGTCAGCCTCTCCTGCATAACAGTCACCGCTGTGCTTAGCTCAGACGTCGTCTGCTTAATTGTAGTCACGTCAGCAGCCACACTTTGAAGCAAAGTGAATAAAGTCGCCATGCTGGGAGTCGCGTCATCGTGCCCATCGCCACGTTGTGGGCTGCCGCAGGTGGATGAGCGGCCTGCTGCACCTTTCGATCTCGAGGTGGGCATCGCGGAATTAAATGGCTTAAACCACTTCTAAAAAGGACAAAAATATTTGCGCAACGCTGCAGGAGATGAATGGCATAAATTAGAAGCTCCCCACCTGGGGTATCCGACAAAGTCTCACATCAGGGAGCGGAGAGGTCTAACCAGCTGCCATCTTGTTCGCCGCGCTCACCGGAAGTCCTGTTTTGTTTTTTTAAATTTTAAATGAAAATAAAAATTGCGGTGGCAGGGCTCCGGGGGTGGATGAGATTCGCCCGGAGTTCCTTAGGGCTCTGGATGTTCAACCTTTATTTAGTCAGGTAAATCTTATTGAACCTCATGGGCTCATTTACGAAAGCAACCTGCTAAAACTAAAGAACGATGAACAGCAATGGTAGAATTTCCTTAAACAATAAACAATAAACAAACAATAAACAATAGATGTTGATGTTGTGGGGTTGTGTTGGCTTACGCGACTCTGCAATATCGCGTGGACATCGGGGGCAGTTCCCTTGGATTGGCAGACTGGGGTGGTGGTTCCTCTATTCAAAAAGGGGGACCGTAGGGTGTGTTCCAACTATAGGGGGATCACACTCTTAAGCCTCCCTGGTAAGGTCTATTCAGGGGTTCTGGAGAGGAGGGTCCGTCGGATAGTCGAACCTCGGATTCAGGAGGAGCAGTGTGGTTTTCGTGCTGGTCGTGGAACACTGGACCAGCTCTACACCCTCAGCAGGGTCCTGGAGGGTGCGTGGGAGTTTGCCCAACCAGTTTACATGTGCTTTGTGGACTTGGAAAAGGCATTCGACCGCGTCCCTCGGGGGGTTCTGTGGGGGGTACTCCGGGAGTATGGGGTACCAGGCCCATTGATATGGGCTGTTAGGTCCCTGTACGACCGGTGTCAGAGCTTGGTCCGCATTGCCGGCAGTAAGTCAGGCTCGTTTCCAGTGAGAGTTGGACTCCGCCAAGGTTGCCCTTTGTCACCGATTCTGTTCATAACTTTTATGGACAGAATTTCTAGGCGCAGCCAAGGTGTTGAGAGGATCCGTTTTGGTGGCCTTAGAATCGCTTCTCTGTTTTTTGCAGATGATGTGGTCCTATTGGCTTCATCAGATCGTGATCTACAGCTTTCGCTGGAGCGGTTTGCAGCCGAGTGTGATGCGGCCGGGATGAGGATCAGTTCCTCCAAATCCGAGGCCATGGTCTTGAGCCGGAAAAGGGTAGCATGCCCTCTCCGGGTCGGGGAGGAGGTCCTGCCCCAAGTGGAGGAGTTTAAGTATCTCGGGGTCTTGTTCACGAATGAGGGAAAACTGGAGCGTGAGATCGATAGGCGGCAGTGTTGTTTTCGTTGACGTAACGCTGACGTAAATTTTTTGTCAACGCCCCCTTTTTTCATGACAATAATGAAACGGTAACTAAATAATCATTGCTCTTTAATGATTAAAACGTGACGAAATGTGTGTGAGTTTTCGTTAGACGAGACGAGACTGAACGAAAATGTTTCGTTCAATCAATAATTTATATTTCTGCCCAAGTGCCCATAATTATATTCTGTGTCGGAAAGTCAGCTGTTTGGTCACGCCCACCACCGCGGTGTTTATTCAGCATGGCCACGCGCTGCGCGCTCACCTGTGACTTCCTTTTCAAACTGGACCATGGAAGATCCTGCAGCAGCATGTTGCACGAAGGAGCTCGGTCGGTGGCCGGCCGGCCGCCAGCCCAGAAAAGATTTATGGACTTATTTTGTATTTAACCCAACTGTGAGAGAAGAGAAGAACCGAATGTATGTATATATTTTTTATAAATCCTGTCCTTGTTTGAAGCTGTTTGGTTATAGAATTGTCGCTGCTGTGTGTGTGGGTCAGGTTCTGGTTCTGTTTGTTTGGACTCACTGCTGCTGACTTGTCACAGAATAGCGCATTCACGTTTGACCTCCGCGTCAACTTTTTGCCTAATAAGCTCATTTATAACAACTGCGAGGAAGTGCTGTTGTGTAGTTATTGCATTTGAAGCGGGTAAACAAGCATATGCTGTCAGAAACTTTTTCTGCTCAGTGGTTTGGTGTGTCCAGGATCTGCTGTGGACCGAACGGTTCGAGACGGTTCCGAGAGAGTCCGTCGTTGTTTTCGACAGTTGAATCGCTGTGTTGCTGAGCGTTGAGCTTAGTGTAACTGTAGAATGTGATTTGCTATATTTCAGAATTTTACTGCTCTTATAAGCGTTTTTATGTGTTGAAAAGTCCGGAAACTTTTGCTAACTGATAGCTACTTTCTGTTCAAAATGGCCGTGGCGTTTGTTTATGTATTGTGATTGGTTGTCGGGGCTGTAGAGACACACTGTGATAGGTCAGAGGGAAAGAACTACAACTCCCATGACTACTTGAGTTAAGAACTCAGCCGTGACTCCTTACACACGCACACTCACCGGAGAAAAAGCCGTTCTTTTTCTTCAGAGAAGTAAATAAATGAAGTTATTTCAGCGTTTGTCACATCCAGGTACAAAACTCATCCAAAAAGTGGATTTTTATCGTGTTGTTCAGTAACCATCGTGATTAAAATAAAAACTACCTCTCCCTTCGAGATGATGACTGGTCGACAAAACAGCTGACTTGATTTATAATAACTGCATAAAGTATTGTCAGATAAATTCTATAATCTTCAGTGACAAACTCAGTGCTCCATTTATTATTATTTTGATTTTGATTATGAATTGTGCAATAGAATAACGAGCAAAAAATAAAAAAAATAGACTTTCTGAACTATAATACAGATACAATTCCCTTCTTTTTCATTTATTCATTATTTTTTTTACCCAGTGTCATTTTCTTTTTGGCCTTGACAACCCAAATATTGTGGACTTGAACTTTTTTTATCGGCTGTCATGCCTGCAAAAGTGAAAATAATATTGTGACAAATGCTGTCCACTGAGGCCTGATCCACCCACAGATGTAATCCTCTTTGACGTGACCCAATCTCATTTAAATGGGGGGCTCTCTTTTTTCACTAAGTGCAGATATTTCTGTTGTTCTGTGGAGGACGTGTGAAGCGATGCAGGCAGCAGTGTGTTATGTTTTAATTGGTTGTCTATAGTGTTTATTTATAACATTTCATATAACATATAACACTTAACAATTTCAGACCTAACGTTTTGCACAGAAATTAGATGGAAGTCGAATTTCCTCTAATCTTTGAACAATGTATGTATAGAAAGATGGTTCAAACAGCCATTTACCAACACAGGTTGGTCGTTATATTTATTATCTGCGACGTTTTTATGTCTATATTCTGTTTTTTACCTTCATTTTGTATGTTGCCTATGTGTTGCCTGTTTGTTCAACATACTTTAAAGTCCATGACCCACCATGTTTTCAAATTGCATCGCCATTAATATTTATTAGTTTATTTAAAAATAATACAGGAGTGTTTATTTATATTGTAGAGAAATAATGCAAAATGTGTTATTTCATGATTTATAGCAGATTTTAGCAGAAGCTCCGGGAAGATCTGCCCCTCTCCAAATATGGGCATTCACATCACTAAAGATTCCGCCTTGGAGTTACAGGCGGAGTTTTAATAAGCCTTCATCAACTTCCATGACCGCTGCTCTAAGAGAGGAAAAAAAAAAGAGAAGCGGTCGCTCACTGATGTCTGTCATATTCTGAGCAGCATCCACGTAGACATACTAGTTTAATTCGCTTGATCGCGACAAATTCATTCATTTCCGCATCGCCTTTTTATTCTCTCCCCTGACCAGACAGGTCGGGAGTAGAAAGGCAGCCGCAGCGCGGAGCTCTGAGCGCGCGGGCTTCCCCGTGCTCTCCCGTGCTCTCCCGTCCGTGCTTCCCCGTGCTCCAGCAACAAGGCTGGGACAGAACCGAGCCCCGGCACGAACTTCAAAGCTGACGCAGCGGAACGGGGAGCCAGGGAGAAGCCGCGCGGCTCGCTCCTCTCTGGGCAGAGGAGAGGAGAGCAGCCAGCAACAGTCGCAGCGGTGTTATATCTTATTAAAAAGGTCTATAAAATAAATAAAAAATAAAAGCAGACCACTGGTCCAGTTGTACACAAAAATGCACCAGGAAATATGCAGTTTTACTCTCACTCTCATAAACCTCCATGGAAACTCACTCCTACCTTCTGCCTTGCTTTCTGGGTGGAGATCAATGTAACAAAAGGCATGACCCTTCGGGACTCTTCGGCCAGGTTTCCGGATTCATTCGGGAGTGGGTTGTTTTTTTTTTTTTTTTTAACCCTCGCCTGGCCCAAATGCAAAAATGAAAATAAAATTCATAAAATACTACAGTAATTCTCCAATATGGTGAATTGTTACTGTCACGGTGGGTGTTGTCCTTTAAAGAGGAACTAAACCCAAAATTAACTTTTTTAGCTGACTAATATGTTTTCTTTTTTTAATTTAAAGACTAAAACTAGACTTAAATTTTTTAAGTTTTTGTCGATTTAAACTGAACTAAAACCATTAAATATAGAAATGACTAAAACAGACTAAAACTAAGAAGTATTTTAGTCTAAAAGACTATGACTAAAACTGATATCAAAATGGCTGTCAAAAACAACACTGATAGGCGGATAGGTGCAGCATCCGCAGTGAAGCGGGCGCTGTACCGGTCTGTCGTGGTGAAGAGAGAGCTGAGTCGAAAGGCAAAGCTCTCAATTTACCGATCGATCTACGTTCCCACCCTCATCTATGGTCATGAGCTTTGGGTTGTGACCGAAAGAACGAGATCTCGGATACAAGCGGCTGAAATGAGTTTTCTCCGCAGGGTGTCTGGACTCTCCCTTAGAGATAGGGTGAGAAGCTCAGTCATCTGGGAGGGACTCGGAGTAGAGCCGCTGCTTCTCCACATCGAGAGGAGCCAGTTGAGGTGGCTCGGGCATCTGGTTAGGATGCCTCCCTGGTGAGGTGTTCCGGACATGTCCCACCGGGAGGAGACCCAGGGGAAGACCCAGGACACGCTGGAGGGACTATGTCTCTCGGCTGGCCTGGGAACACCTTGGGATTCCCCCAGAGGAGCTGCTCCAAGTGGCTGGGGAGAGGGAAGTCTGGGCCTCCCTACTTAGGCTGCTACCCCCGCGACCCAACCCCGGATAAGCGGACAAAAATGGATGGATGGATGGATGGAAATAAAAATTAATTTAAAATGTAACAAGTGAAAGAGTAAAAGGAACTGATTTTTTTATGGTTACACTTTGTTTACAATAAAGTAAGATTGGAAAATTTAAGGTACATTTTGACCTTTTCACACCTCAAAATCGGTATCGGCCAAAATCGGAATAGGCAGGTCAGACTTTCTTAAAATCGGTGATCGGTGATCGGCCAGAAAATTGAAATCGGTGCACCCCTAACTCAGACCCACCCTCATCCTCACTCACACAAAGACAAACAATGACGATACGTTCCATTCATAATCCTGATGCACACTCTATACCCCTTAGGTCCAAGACATGTACCTGCCCCCTACATGGGGCAGCCCACACCCAAGCCCAGGAGGTAGGCCCATTCATTCTGGGGTGGAGAGTAGCCGACAACTAAGATTCGGCCCAACCTGCACCCTGCCGACAGGACAGGACACCCGAGCCCAAGCAGCCCCAGGGAGAGTGCAATGCCAGCCCCGCCCACGGCAAACCCTCAGGCCCCGAACCCTCCCATAGTCCAGGACAACCCCCGACGGCCCACCCCCAGAATGGCCGCCAGGTAACCAGGGGGTGAGA
>JBBPBX010022487.1:0-19556 GCA_038048925.1 Garcialebias charrua
ACAGGCATATTATTGTTGTTTTTTTTAACTTCAGCACTGCAGGGTAACCAATGATGCCTCCAATAATGTCTCCCATCATGGTAGAAAATGTGATATTGCTTCTGTCTGCTCTGTCGTCAGGTATGTTTTCATAAGTGAGAAAGCATACCAGGAGAGTGAAACCCATCCAGAGAGCTCCGTTTACACTTGCATGAAAGGAACTGCAGTTCACGATGATGATATCCTGGACACTGTGGAGTACGCTCGACCCTCAGAGGTGAGCTGAGAACACAATCTGCAAAAATTATATTTACTATAGAGTTTATAGAAATGAGGATTGTTGACCTTTTCTGTGCAGGGTGTTGATGTGATCAGTACATTACTAAGGAGAGAATTCACTTACAATCAGAAACAAGGCACCTGTGCTGAGGTGAGAGGTCAACTGAATGAACAGTATAGAAAATTGCATCCTTTTAACATTTATCTTCTGTTGCTTGTTTTCAGCATTTTGACGTTGCCAATGCAAACTGTACAACAGACTCTGACTGTGTTCAAGGGGAGGCCGATTTAGAAGGAAATGGTATTGTAATGGCTTCCTACATAATCTTTCTTGGATTTTCTTGTGATTGTTTAGTTTAGTTTATTAAATTTGTTCTTTTTTTTTTTTACAAAAGAAACACAATACAAGACAATCCCATAAATGATAACGTACAAAATATAAAAAAATGAAAGGTAGCAGAAAGAAGAATAAATCTTTTTCAAACAATCAGATTAAACAATAATAATCTTCCACCAACAGTACAAAATGACTAACTCTTTCTAATTTTCTAACTAATACAATACACATTACGTCATTTCATATATATATTTTTAACAAATTCATTTTGATCATTTTCTTAAATGTAAACATTGACTTGGCATTTTTAACTACATTCTCCAAGCCATTCCATAATCTAATTCCCTGGATTGAGGTAGAACGTCCCTTCAAACTAGTTCTGAATTGTGGTTTTACAAACATCTCTGTTCCCTTAAGGTTATAACAACTTTGTCTTTTAACAAAATGCATTTGGATATTTAAAGGTAATGCATTATTCTGAGCCCTATACATAACTGATAAAATATTATAATCTACCAAATCATGGAACTTCAATAACTTCAGTTGATAAAATAATGTACTAGATGGAAGACGGTAATGTTTTCTAGTGATAACTCTTAAACCTTTTTTCTAATTTAAACACCTTATTACAGGCAGGAGGACTGGCAGGTGTGTTCAGTACTACAACCACACTTTCAAAACGTGCGAGATCCAAACCTGGTGTCCGATTGAAGCCTTCGCCGTGGTACGGTGAGTCGGGAGGTTCATTATCTTCAACTGTTAGGTGGTAAAAATGAAGTCAGGTTTCCATAGATCATAAAGTAATTTACCAAAGGCCTCATCTATCATGATGAAAAGTCAACTTAAAGATAAAATTTGAAATAATAAATAAATAACTGAAGCAGTTTAGGTGGTTGATAGTATGTTTCCTGAGATTTTATTCTAACTACTGTATAATCTTGTTAGCAAAAAAACAAATCATTAATCTTGTAAATAGACATAAATTAATACCGCTTGGTCTTGGAACATTCAGGGAAGCAGGAAAAAACATATCCAGTTGCAAGGAGGCCAAGCAGACAGGATTGATCTCAGCAGACTCGCTTCAAGTCTAGAACTTCCCAGATGTGTCTTCCCTGGATAAAGTCTTATTTATTGTCTTTAACAGAGAACCACCATTAGTAGAGGCCATCAACTTCACAGTGTACATCAGGAACTCCATCCACTTCCCCAAATTTAAAGTGTTGAGGTAAAGCATGATCAAACAAAAGCCAATGCTCATGGTCATTTACTGACATTGGTGATGTTTTATTCTCTTGCAGGGTGAATGCAAAATATGCTTCAAAAGGGTCTAAGAAGCATAAATACCTTAAAAAGTGTCACTATCACGTGGAGACAGATCCCTACTGCCCAAACTTCCGTCTGGGTTACATTGCAAATCAAGCACGGGAGAATTTCAGTGAGCTCTGCAGAACTGTGAGTATGAGAGGCCGTCACTGCAGAACATCTTCATGACTGAGACCAACTTATAACATAAATGTATATACAGATTATGAGAAATTTACTAATAATTTTCTTTTAAATTGTAACAGGCCAGGTAAAATAAAATCTAAATGGATAAATGTCATAAGGTGGTGTGGAGAAGGACTCAGACAAGCTTTGATCTGGAGGCAGTGCAGCAAACCAAGCTCCAGATAACACAAATTAATATTATACCGCTTGGTCTTGGAAACATTCAGGGAAGCAGGAAAAAACATATCCAGTTGCAAGGAGGCCAAGCAGACAGGATTGATCTCAGCAGACCCGCTTCAAGTCTAGAACTTCCCAAAAAGACTTCTTCAACTGGTGATTCTTCTTAAACAGAGATAAGAACCGAGATAAGAAAATCAGGAGTGGAAACAAACCGTGCAAGAAAAAGCAAGAGTTTGAGCAAAGCACATCTGGAAACCTGGAATTATATTACATTCATGGGGTAAAAAATGTTGTGTTTGTGGAAGTCGGCAGAAAGAGACGAAAAATACCTTGAGTCTCGATTTATTCTCAACGTCTTCCAGCATCAAGCTCAGGAGAAACAACTGAAATACAACTGTTGAACTGCTCTTATATTCTGTCCCTTTCACAATAAGAGCACATTCTGACGTGAAATATATACATTTGTGTCCGCCACATGTTCATCTTTCTCAAGATGAGATGATGAACTGTCGTTTGATAAGAAAGAACTGGTTTAGTTCAGTTTACAACATTTAGACGTAACAGGTAGACTTGTAAACTGTAATGAACATAAGAAGGATGGGTTGACCGATTGATTAACTGGTCCAGAGGGGATTTCAGTTTTTTGGAGGCTGAGGTAAAACACAGACACGAGTCCTGCACTTCCTGTTGTCACAACAAAATATTTACAGGTAACTGTTCTAAAAAAACTGTTCTCCCTGGGCTGCCACCTTACCGTGGTGGAGGGGTTTGAGTGTCCCAATGATCCTAGGAGCTATGCTGTCAGGGACTTCATGCCCCTAGTAGGGTCACCCAAGGCAGACAGGTCCTAGGTGAGGGACCAGACAAAGTGCAGCCCAAAGATCCCTTATGATGAGTACAATTAATGGAAACAATGGGCCTCATGCAAGAACCGTTCGTACGCACAGATTTGTTCTTAAATTGTGCGTACGGGTGATTTAGGAGCATTTGTGGCATTCAACAATGTTTTCGTATTCTAAGATTTTTTTCAGATACGAACAAAATTTACGTGTGGTCCAGACCTGTCGTATATTTTACGAGCAGTCAGTCTGCTGTTATCCAGACGGATTTTCTTCACTAATAACTTTATATTTCATTAGTTTGAAGATATTTTGAGTTGAAAATAAATCACAATCTATAATTATGTTGAAAAGAGGCTGTTCTGTTTGAATTAGAATTATAATATTAAATGCGACCCGACCCCGGATAAGCGGAAGAAAATGGATGGATGGATATTAAATGCAACGACACAAATTGGTTAAATTAAAATAAAGCGGCTATTAATTTTGTTGTATAGCACTACAATATTAATATGAAGTTAATTGAAGTTTCGAGACATTTTAAAATGCTTTTGTTCAAAAACACATCCGACACTTGCATGGGGGGGGTAGCGGTGCGCGACAGCTCTTCTGAATAAGTGAAACTATAATGTAACACAGTTGTTTACACTAAAATTAAGAATATTTGACCAAAGAAGATTCAAGATTCAAGATTCAAGTTCCTTTATTATCCCCGAGGGGCAATTAGATTTGCAGTCATTAGGTGCGCACAGTTTCATACATTTGCACTTACACACACATACACATATAAACACATGAAAATAAAACATTAAAATAACTGTATTAAAATTAGTGTGCATTAAGAAACCTGATTGCTACTGGGATAAATGAGTTTTTATATCTGTTAGTTCTACATCTGGGTTGCAGAAACCTGCGTCCAGATGGAAGCAGCCTGAACTCGTCATGGAGTGGGTGATCAGGGTTTGCCAGAATCTGCCTGGCCTTGTTCACTGACCTCACCTTGTGTAGGTCTGCAAGGTTCCTTAGGTCTATGCCAGCAGTTTTGCTGCACATCCTGACAATCCCCGAGAGTTTGCTCTTGTTCTTACAAGTCAAAAGTCCAAACCAACAGATGAAGGAAAATGTTAAAATAGACTCAATAAAACATGAATAAAACATTCTCATAAAAGTTGAATCAACATTAAAACCACAAAGCTTCCGGTAAAAATACATTCTTTGGTGGGCCTTTTTACAAAGTGAATTCACATGAAGGTCAAAGGTCAATTTATCATCGAAAACAGTTCCCAGGTATTTATACTGTTGCACTACCTCCACTGCTTCACCGTTAATGACCACGGGAGCTGTTACAGAAGAATTTTTCCTAAAATCAATGATCATCTCCTTTGTTTTAGAAACATTTAGTTTTAAAAAGGAAGACTCACACCATTCTGTGTCCCCAATCACAGGCCCGGGGTCTGGATCATCACTGCTCAGAAGGGACAGGATGACAGAGTCATCAGCAAACTTGACAATGTGACGCTGAGGGAAATGGCTGCAACAATCGTTTGTGTATAAAATAAATAAAAGAGGCAAAAGAACACAGCCCTGTGGGGAACCAGTAGAGGACAGAAGGACATCACCCCATAAACTCTCACCCTCTGAGACCGAGCAGTTAAAAAGTTCACAAGCCAACATATGACTTCTGGGTGGAGTTTGCATGTTCTCCCCGTGCATGCGTGGGTTTCCTCCGGGTACTCCGGTTTCCTCCCACAGACCAAAAAACATGCTTGTTAGGCTGATTGGTGACTCTAAATTGACCCTAGGTGTGAGTGTGAGAGTGGATGGTTGTTTGGTGTGAGTGAGACAGGTCCCTCTTGTAAATGAGTCCCCGTGACTCAACGAGGCTAGCCTGTATAAATAAAGGTTGAATGAATGAGGCCGAAGTCAAGACCGTACAGACTTTGTAATTTCTCTGCTAAAATGTGGGGCTGGATACAGTTAAAAGCAGATGAAAAGTCGATAAAAAGCAATCTTACAAATGTTTTTGCACCTTCAAGGTGTCCTAAAACCTTATTTAAAAGAGTTCCTGTTGCGTCCTCCACCCCTCTATGTGAAAAACCAGAGCAGGGCTGGAGAGATAAATACGATTGTTATTTCTGTGACTGTACAACCCACGGGAGACATGACATTACAGCACATTTCATTCCTCGGCTTTAAAGCAGATTCACAGCTGACGCTGCTAAAAATTACAGATTTATTTATTTATTTAGTTGGTTAGTTATTTACTCTGAGAGCAGAACTTCAATCTCCGCTCCGCAAAGTTCTTCTTTTTACTTTTCGCTGTCATTTTTATGAACGGACACTTCCTGCTCTCTGAGGCAGGAAACGTAGCCATATGGTGTTTTTAGGGGTGGGGTTTATGTAAATAACCTCTCCGCGTGCACGAGCAGGTGGATAGAACAGGTGCAATTCATCATATTTACGCAGCTCATTTACACACTTTTCCTGAGGATAGAAGAGTTTGTTGAATCTGACGTGGCATGTTCATACGAACGCTTCATACGAACAAAAGTAAGAGAAATTTAGGATAAAAATACGAACATGTTCTTGCATGAGGCCCAATGTTCCCTCGCCCGGACGCGGGTCACCGGGGCCCCACTCTGGAGCCAGGCCCGGAGGTGGGGCACGTTGGCGAGCGCCTGGTGGCCGGGCTTTTACCCATGGAGCTCGGCCGGGCACAGCCCGAAGAGGAGACGTGGGTCCCCCTTCCCATGGGCTCACCACCTATGGGAGGGGCCAAAGGGGTCGGGTGCAATGTGGGATGGGTGGTGGCCGAGGGCGGGGACCCTGGCGGTCTGATCCTCGGCTACAGAAGCTGGCCATTGGGACATGGAATGTCACCTCTCTGGTGGGGAAGGAGCCTGAGCTAGTGTGTGAGGTTGAGAGGTTCCGGCTAGAAATAGTCGGACTCACCTCAACGCATGGCTCTGGCTCTGGAACCAGTTTCCTTGAGAGGGGTTGGACACTCTTCCACTCTGGAGTTGCCCCTGGTGAGAGGCGCCGAGCAGGAGTGGGCATACTTGTTGCCCCCCATCTTGGTGCCTGTACGTTGGGGTTCACCCCGGTGAACGAGAGGGTAGCCTCCCTTCGCCTACGTGTGGGGGGACGGGCTCTGACTGTTGTTTGTGCCTATGCGCCAAACGGCAGCGCAGATTACCCACCCTTTTTGGAGTCCTTGGAGGGGGTATTGGAGAGTGCGCCTCCTGGGGACTCCCTTGTTCTACTGGGGGACTTCAACGCTCACGTGGGCAATGACAGTGAGACCTGGAGGGGTGTGGTTGGGAGGAACGGCCCCCCTGATCTGAACCCGAGTGGTGTTCTGTTATTGGACTTCTGTGCTCGTCATGGATTGTCCATAACGAACACCATGTTCAGGCATAAGGGTGTCCATATGTGCTCTTGGCACCAGGACACCCTAGGTCGCAGTTCGATGATCGACTTTGTTGTCGTCTCATCTGATCTGCGGCCGCATGTCCTGGACACTCGGGTGAAGAGAGGGGCGGAGCTGTCAACTGACCACTACCTGGTGGTGAGTTGGCTCCGATGGTGGGGGAGGATGCCGGTCAGACCTGGCAGACCCAAACGTATTGTGAGGGTCTGCTGGGAACGTCTGGCAGAGTCTCCCGTAAGACGGAGCTTTAACTCCCACCTCCGGGAGAGCTTTGAACACGTTCCGAGGGAGGCGGGGGACATTGAGTCCGAGTGGGCCATGTTCCGCGCCTCTATTGTCGAGGCAGCTTATCAGAGTTGTGGCCGCAAGGTTGTTGGTGCCTGTCGTGGTGGCAACCCTCGAACCCGGTGGTGGACACCGGCGGTGAGGGATGCTGTCAAGCTGAAGAAGGAGTCCTATTGGGCCTTTTTGGCCTGTGGGACCCCGGAAGCAGCAGATAGGTACCGACAGTCCAAGCGGCATGCGGCTCGGGTGGTTGCTGAGGCAAAAACTCGGGCGTGGGAGGAGTTCGGAGAGGCCATGGAGAATGACTTCCGTACGGCTTCGAGGCGATTCTGGTCCACCATCCGGCGTCTCAGGGGGGGAAAGCGGTACGCGACCAACACCATTTATGGTGGGGATGGCGTGCTGTTGACCTCAACTCGGGATGTTGTGAGTCGGTGGGCGGAATACTTCGAAGACCTCCTCAATCCTACTGGCACGTCTTCCACTGAGGAAGCGGAGCCTGGGGACTTTGGGTCGGGCTCTCCAATCTCTGGTGCTGAGGTCACCGAGGTGGTTAAAAAGCTCCGCGGTGGCAGGGCTCCGGGGGTGGATGAGATTCGCCCTGAGTTCCTTAGGGCTCTGGATGTTGTGGGGTTGTGTTGGCTTACGCGACTCTGCAATATCGCGTGGACATCGGGGGCAGTTCCCTTGGATTGGCAGACTGGGGTGGTGGTTCCCCTATTCAAAAAGGGGGACCGTAGGGTGTGTTCCAACTATAGGGGGATCACACTCTTAAGCCTCCCTGGTAAGGTGATACACAGCTCTACATCAGGACTGGAGCATCCTCATCTTCCACCTTGTCATCTCCATCTTCACTCACTGCCCTCTCTGCCTGCCTGGAGGCAATTAGGGAATGGATGAATCAGAACTTTCTTCAATTAAACTGCTCCAAGACTGAGGCCATACTGATTGGCACCCCTCACCAGGTACAAACATCTCCTATAACAAGACTTTCCTTTTCTGGACAAGACATCCCCCTCTCCACCTCTGTTACTAATCTTGGAATAAAAATGGACTCCAATCTTACATTTGAAAATCACATTAAGCATCTGTTTAAAACTTGCTTCTTCCATCTTCGAAACATCTCCAGACTTCGCCCATCCCTAACTTTTTCCGATGCTGAGAAGCTCGTCCATGCTTTTGTCTCCTCCAGGCTCGACTACTGCAACTCCCTGTTTATTGGAATCCCTGGCAAAAACCTTCAGAAACTTCAATATATTCAAAACAGTGCAGCAAGGATCTTGTTGAGAGTTCGTAAATTTGAACATATTACGCCCATTCTCCATAACCTTCATTGGCTTCCTGTCGCCTACAGAATTCAGTACAAAACTGCTCTCATCACACATCAATGCTTACACGGAACTTCACCAGATTATCTGAAGGATATTCTTATTCCATACTCATCCACCCGTTCGCTGCGGTCACAGAACAGTAATCTCCTTCACATTCCGAGAACCAAATTAAGGACCATGGGTGACCGGGCTTTCAGTGTGGCTGCCCCCCGCCTGTGGAACTCTCTTCCTGACTGTCTGAGAGCCCCACAGTCTGTGGTTGACTTTAAGAGCGGCTTGAAGACCTTTCTTTTCAACCGAGCATACTCTACCTCCTCATGATTCTACTTTTGATCTTAGCTGATACTGTTATTGATTTTAATTGTTTTATTATTTGTTTTATTGACATTTAATTCTGTTGCACCTTGTAGCACTTTGAGATTTTCATTAATGAAAAGTGCGTTATAAATTGAATTCATTATTATTATTATTATAAGGTCTATTCAGGGGTTCTGGAGAGGAGGGTCCGTCGGATAGTCGAACCTCGGATTCAGGAGGAGCAGTGTGGTTTTCGTGCTGGTCGTGGAACACTGGACCAGCTCTACACCCTCAGCAGGGTCCTGGAGGGCGCGTGGGAGTTTGCCCAACCAGTTTACATGTGCTTTGTGGACTTGGAAAAGGCATTCGACCGCGTCCCTCGGGGGGTTCTGTGGGGGGTACTCCGGGAGTATGGGGTACCAGGCCCATTGATATGGGCTGTTAGGTCCCTGTACGACCGGTGTCAGAGCTTGGTCCGCATTGCCGGCAGTAAGTCAGGCTCGTTTCCAGTGAGAGTTGGACTCCGCCAAGGTTGCCCTTTGTCACCGATTCTGTTCATAACTTTTATGGACAGAATTTCTAGGCGCAGCCAAGGTGTTGAGAGGATCCGTTTTGGTGGCCTTAGAATCGCTTCTCTGTTTTTTGCAGATGATGTGGTCCTATTGGCTTCATCAGATCGTGATCTACAACTTTCACTGGAGCGGTTTGCAGCCGAGTGTGATGCGGCCGGGATGAGGATCAGTTCCTCCAAATCCGAGGCCATGGTCTTGAGCCGGAAAAGGGTAGCATGCCCTCTCCGGGTCGGGGAGGAGGTCCTGCCCCAAGTGGAGGAGTTTAAGTATCTCGGGTCTTGTTCACGAATGAGGGAAAACTGGAGCGTGAGATCGATAGGCGGATAGGTGCAGCGTCCGCAGTGAAGCGGGCGCTGTACCGGTCTGTCGTGGTGAAGAGAGAGCTGAGTCAAAAGGCAAAGCTCTCAATTTACCGATCGATCTACGTTCCCACCCTCATCTATGGTCATGAGCTTTGGGTTGTGACCGAAAGAACGAGATCTCGGATACAAGCGGCTGAAATGAGTTTTCTCCGCAGGGTGTCTGGACTCTCCCTTAGAGATAGGGTGAGAAGCTCAGTCATCCGGGAGGGACTCAGAGTAGAGCCGCTGCTTCTCCACATCGAGAGGAGCCAGTTGAGGTGGCTCGGGCATCTGGTTAGGATGCCTCCTGGACGCCTCCCTGGTGAGGTGTTCCGGGCACGTCCCACCGGGAGGAGACCCAGAGGAAGACCCAGGACACGCTGGAGGGACTATGTTTCTCGGCTGGCCTGGGAACGCCTTGGGATTCCCCCGGAGGAGCTGCTCCAAGTGGCTGGGGGAACGTCTTGGGATTCCCCCGGAGGAGCTGCTCCAAGTGGCTGGGGAGAAGGGCCTCCCTACTTAGGCTGCTACCCCCGCGACCCGACCCCGGATAAGCGGAAGAAAATGGATGGATGAAAAAAATGGATGCTCTAAAAAAATGTCCCGTTTTACTTTCATTGTTTTTGTGGCGAATACAACTACTTTAAACATTAGTATAAATAAAAAGCAAAATATTACTCCTAGTCAACAAACAATCCTTTTAATCAGTTATTTATCCTCCTCGATTTCAACAAGAAATATATAATTTGTTTTGCAGATTTAGACTTACCGGGTACACAGATTTTTATTTTATCAATCAAGGCAATTTCTAAAGGCATTTTAAAATCTCATTAAAATTGTATTGTGCCGTCATTTTGATATCTTAAAACACGTGGATTGAAGAATTAAATAATAAATACCTGTACCTCACTGCACAGGCCCAGACCGGCACATAAATTTTTGTCGGAACGGTGAAGAACCCATATCTGCCTCCCACTGTGGGCCCCTGAGCAAGGCCCTTAACCCTCCAGAATTAATTGCCCTATTGGGGATTAACAAAGTCAACATGATTATGATCCGAATTAGAATTTATTGACTTTGTTACAGTTGCTCCATGCAAGGGTCTAAAATTTCAAAGTGTATATCAACACCTGAGTGAAAATAAAAAATAATAAAGAAGATTAAAAAGATTAAAAATAACAAATACAAATAAAAATGTATTTTAAACAATATGTGTCCTTTACGTTCAAGTACGTGAAGCTAGTTCAGTTAGGAATATGTGAATACTATTGCTGACAAGCAGTGGTGTAGTCTACATTTTTGTAGTGGGTATACTGTGCTAAACCAAAGTACAGTACACTGGTTAGTACAATGTAATTCTTAATTTATTTTGATTTTTAAGTACTGTATATTGAACATTTCCAAATTTCTCTGATGCTTATATTTCAATAAATATACAACAAACCTAGATGGCTTTGCATTGATAACATGTTATAGAATTTATAAAACAGTATCAAAGCAAAACATGTTCAAGTATTAAGTATTAATAAGTACAATAGATCACTGGATAAACAAATGTAATAAACAAGTGCTGCATACAGATTGTTACGGAAGCATTTAGCTGCTGATTAGTTTATCAATGACATGTGCCTAATGATATGTTGTGTATCATTGAGCACTTTAAAGTGTATATATTGAAATTCTTATGCTAGTGGGTATACTCTGTAAGTCTGTGTATCATGTAGACTACACCACTGCAGACAAGGTATAATCCAGTGCAACAGAATCTCTGACACCCAGAGGGAGGAGTCGTATAGTTAGATGGCCACAGGCAGAAATGACTTCCTGGGGCGCTCTGTGGTGTATTTTGATGGTCTCAGTCTTGTAATAAATGTGCTTCTGTGTTCATGGGATGCCACCCATCCTCCAGCACAATGGGATGGATGACATTATCCAGAACAATATGTAACTTGGACAGCATCCTCCGTCTTTGAGTCCATCTCCACCCCCACAATGTCACTGGCCTATTATTATTATTTTAATTCTATTTGCACTCAGGGAGGAGTGATTGGAGTTTTCATCAACTGGGATTGTAACCTGGATCTGGATCCTTCACACTGCAAACCAACATATTCATTCCGGCGTCTTGACCTCCGAAAGGATCTGGGTAACACTGGATACTACTACAGGTCAGCACCAAACACTGTCCAGGTTCTTGACAACACTCTTTACTTCATCAAACGATGAATTATATCATTAAACATGTGTTTTCCATGCCCAGGTTTGCCAAATATTACAGTAACAATGGTGTAGAATCTCGGACACTCATCAAAGCTTATGGCATCCGTCTAGATGTCATAGTTCATGGACAGGTTGTGCTTTTAAAAAATACTGTTCATTTTCTATTTGCATTGTGGATTGACTTCTTACTGCATGTCATTTTTGTGCAGGCTGGAAAATTTAGTACCGTTCCAACCATCATCAGCTTGGTGACCGCTATGACCTCTGTAGGGATTGTAAGTTAGAATTACTTACATTTTTTTAATTACAGTTATTTAAAAACCATCCTCTAACCTAACTATCTGTTCATTTTTTAAATTTAATTTATTTCCCTCCAGTGTACGATTATCTGTGACTGGATCATGCTCACATTTATTGACAGGAATGAAGTGTACAGTGACAGAAAGTTTGATGAAGTGAGTACAGCCGAACAGATTAATAAAGTTTTCATGCTTTAAAAATGAAGAGCTACGAGATGAGCTAACAATGAAAGCTTTATTATTATTATTTTTTACTATTCTCTTACATAAAGAAAGGCACCTGATGAACTTGAACATTTTCGTTCAATATGCAGAAAATGAAATCATTGTCTCAAAATGTTCTAGTAGTTCCTAGCAGAACCTCTCTCTGTACAGTACTTTATTATGACTTGTGTTGAGGTTTTTCATGTTGTTTTGAACATAATTATCAGTGAAATGTCCTTTTCAGGTGATTAAGGAACCAACAGAAACCATACGAACTGAGCTCAGCTACATCAGCAGCTACGGCTCGAACCACTCAGACCTGTCAGACGGCGTCCCGCTCTGATGCTCCCAGCGTCCATCTGACTGACGGTGGCAGCATCAGCACCCCAGTGATGGGAGTCACATGACACCTTGATGTTGTTAGTGGGGACAAACTGAACGAGGGCCACTTCTCCATGGAGACAAAACCTGAAAGATAACTCCTGAAGTTTTGAATGGAAGTGCATAAACAGCACATTGAATCCTCACATTATTTCAAGCTTTACTGGACTTCCATCAGCTACAGAACCTGCTTCTGTCTACCGTCAGGTTACAGTATACTCACATGTACAGAATGCTAGTTTTCTCCAGGATCTCCAGCAGAAATAAAACTGAGAAAGTTTTACGAGTCAACACAAGCTATGCTCTTATACTGCAGTCAGTCCAATAATATAAATAATATAAACTCTCAAATCAAAAATTACCTGGACTCATTTAACATCTTACCTCTCCATCAAACTGGTTTCAGGACACAACACAGCACAATGACTGCTTCACTGAAGGTTCTTAATGATGTTGTTGAAGCACTGGATGCTAAGGATTATTGTGCTGCACTTTTCTTAGACCTGTCTAAAGCTTTTGACACAGTGGATCATAACATCTGTCATAAGCTCTCAGAAATCGGTTTCTCAGGTCACACCATTGGTTGGTTTTCTAATTATCTGTCCGATCGGAGGCAATGTGTTCACATACATAACAGTACTTCTTCCAGTTATTTAACAGTTAAAAATGGTGTACCACAAGGCTCAGTCTTAGGACCAACCCTCTTTACAATCTACATAGGTAATGTAGGTCAGAGCATCCCTGATGCATCCTTACATTTCTATGCTGATGACACAGTTGTTTATTGTCGAGCTAAAACAGTTGCTAAGGCTTTCCAGCTTTTGCAATCCACTTTTGACATCATCCAGTCAGATTTGTTCCGTCTCAAACTTGTCCTAAATGCTGATAAAACCAAAGGGATGCTTTTTTCAAATAGGAAGTCGGTCCCAGCAGATCTTCCTCTGATTTTATCCTCAAATGGTGTCCCAATTGAGTTTGTTGATTCCTATAAATATTTGGGTATCCTGGTCGATTCGCATCTCTCTTTTAAACTCCACGTGGAAAACCTAGTAAAGAAACTGAAAGTTAAACTGGGTTTCTTTTTCAGAAACAGATCATGTCTAACACTGAATGCTAGGAAACGCCTTGTATCTGTGACTTTCCTTCCCTCCATTGATTACGGTGACATTATCTACATGAATGCTCCTACAAGCACCCTGCAGATGTTGGATGTTGTCTATCATGGTGCACTAAGATTCATAACTGGCTGTGATTATCATACCCACCACTGCACCCTGTATTCACTGGTTAACTGGACATCATTAACCTCACGCAGACTCTTCCACTGGTACATTTTCATCTTTAAATCACTTCTTGGTCTGCTGCCTTCATACATCTCCTCCTACATGTCTCTGTGTGAGTGCAGCTACAGCGTGCGCTCTCAGGACATGATTACCTGCAGTGTTCCCTCAGTGAGGACTGAGCTTGGCAAAAGGGCCTTCTCCTATTCCACTCCTGCTTCATGGAATATCTTACAAAAGATCTGAAGCTCTCAACCTTGACTTCTCTAAATGGCTTCAAGAATCTGTCAGAATCCTGGCAAAAACCAGTGCAGACATGTTCCCGTTTTTGATTTTCTACATCTGCCTTATACTGTAATCCGTCTGTTTTGCTACTTTGATATCTTTGTTTTAACTTGTTTAAAAAAATCTGTATTTCTCTCTTATGTTTATCTATTGTTGTTGATAGTTTAAGGAAATTCTACTGTTGCTGTTATCTTCATTCTTTAGTTTGTAGCCAGGTCTCTCTTGCATGAGTCCTCGAGGCTCAATGAGGTTAACCTGCCTAAATAAAGGTTGAATGAATAGGGGTTTCTAATATTACTATGGTCTTTATGCTATTGTTAGTTATCAATTTGAGCTTTTTAACATTGTCGAATTTGTTTCCTTAAGAATAAACAGTTTTTAAGCAAAAAACTGTGTGGATCTTTTACGTGTGCTATATTTAGACCTGTTGTACAAATCCGTATTGCATGTTTGAACCAGATCTCGGCCACATTTTGTGACTCTAGTCATTATATCAGGCCAGGTCTGGGCCAAATCAGCTTAAAAATGAATACAGTAATACTGTTGTATCTGTAACACATCTGGGCCAAATGCAGGAGATTTGTACCACTTGGCCCAGCTCCATTCCAGATCTGTGCTTGTTATAAGCCGTTGGATAAAAGACCCTGGCCCAGGTCCATATTTTTGGGTCCGAGCCAAATATAGGAAAGCATTTGGCCTGGAGCTGGCTTAGATACATTTTGCTGTCAGGGTCATGCTCACAACATGCACAGATGGATGAATGGAGGAATTCCCTCTTTTTGCTCTGTGATGGGGGGACAATAACTGCAAAAGCTCTGGTACTAAGAAGTCATTACACACAGAACAAGAGGACATAAAACATGCTCATAAAGTTCTCATGGAGCTGTCGAATCTCTCACAGCTGAGAAACACAGACTCTCCAGGCAGCTGCACATTTTATAAAAAAAAGAAGCATTTTGTGCTGCTTCTAAAGAGTAATAATAATATCCTTACCATCATTCAGCCCTGCTGCCAAGGACAACTGAAGAATAAGAAGCCAAAGTATTGACGTTTTCATGATGACTTTCAGCTCCTAGCAGCCAGAATGAGGTCTTCACACAGAGATGCTTCAGCTCCTATCACTGCCCACATTTGGTTAGATAGCAATGGAAATGACAACGTACACCAGTTTATGTGTTAAACATTTAAACTTGGCTGCACATATCATGCCACCCTCTTCTCCCAGTCGGGTTATGTGGTGAACGTTGGTAGATTAGTGTACCGTAGTTGCTATTGTTCAACAGAAATTAAAGCTCTGGGACATTCAATATGTTTGGTCATGTGACATGACACTACATGTGAAAAGAAGACTAAATAAAATAATGCAGTCTTGTTTGGGACAAAGATTTGTTGGTACTATGTAGTCTCTTTAAGAATTCACTCTGCTGTTCATGATAGCACAGCCCCAAAACATGGAAGCAGGCAATAATGTTTTCGCCCCGTATCTGTACATGAGTTTTACTTTTTCATCGCCCCCACGCTGTTTCCCATCTTCATTGCTGCCATCCTTCATCTCATGGGTGAACATCTTCCCAAGGAGTCAGAATTATGTACAGGACTGACGGACAACTGCTGAACATCAATGGATTCCAGGCCAAAGATCGAACCTGTATCCGTCACAGAGCTGCAGCATGCTGACAATGCCCTGTTAGCTCTCTCTGATGAAGACCCACACTACACCTTGGCTACATTTACTAAAGCATAAAAACAGCTTGGCCTAACAGTTTATATAAAAAAAGACACAAATCCTCTATCAGCCACCACACTTTAACATGAGCACCCCTGTCCCACCACCAACCATATTCAATGACAATATAAAACTGATAAAAGTGGATCAGCCTTCTATCATCCATTACCAGCGCTGATGGATAGGTCACATCATGCGTATGTCAGACTGCCATCTCATGAAACAAGTGCTTAATTCCTAGCTTGTCAATGGAAAATGGGCTCCGGGAGATCATAAATAAGGTAAGGACAACATCAAGACAAATAGGAAGAAGTGCCATATTGACCTTAAGAACCATGAAGAAACAGCAACCAACAGGGAGACCTGGAGAAGTCTGGACCGTGAAGGCACTGCACTGTATAATGGTGACCTCCACTGTGCCGCAGCAGACAAGCTCAGACACCTGAAGAAAAGAGCCACCAGCAAAAAGGCTCAACCTCAACTCACCACAACTCACCCATGTCCACACTACACAAAAATATACCACTCCAAGATTGGCCTTTTCTCATTTGGTGACTGATTAAAGGAGACCAAATATTGGTTTCATACATTTTTATGGTATGTCTGTGGGCTATCCAGACCATGTTCATTCAATTTAATACACAAAATAATTCTTAGATAATAAAATATCCCCTTTTTAGTTCTGCCTTTTCTCATTTCCGTTCTGAACAGGCTGTTTATGATAATGAGCTCTGAAGGCCACGCCCTTCAAAAATCTGTTTACATTAACTCCGCCCTCCAAAGGGTTTACGTTAGCATTTCTTGCACTTTAGAAATGGCTAGTGCTAGCTTAAGATAACTTACCGAAAGCCGTATGCGCGCGTCGCCATTTGCTGCACCTGTTAGCATTAGCCCACCCGAATCCGAGGCTAATGTTAGCTCGTTCCTCCTCCGCCCGCTTAGCTCCGCTTAGCTCCGCTCGTTGCATGCAGCGCTTTGGGAGCGATCGCAGACACATGCACAAAGTTCATTGAGTGTTTCCAGATAACTTATCCGTATGAGGCAACCTCTGATTGGAGCACGGTCCTCAAAAGCTAGCAGCTCCCGGTGGCAGATGGTCCCTTCGCCGGCATGTCCAATCCCCGCCCGCTTTGCTCCACTCGTTGCATGGTCAGGCAGCGGTGATCTGCTCGTTTTACGTCTGCCGGCTGCTCGTTGGGAGCGATCGCTAATACGCTAAAAATTGAACTAAAACGTAAAAATAACAATTATACTTTATTTATAAAGCCATTTAAAACAACCACAGCTGCAACAAAGTGCTGTACACATGAAATTAAGAACATTTAAACAAAAGATGAGATGAAATCAGGAAAAACAACCGTCACGTCTTTTATACTGAAGTGGGTGGAGCATCACCAGGGGTTTCTAGGTGAGGGTCGGGACTCAGGTTTGGGGTGGGTTGTCCTGGCGCTTGTGACATCACAAGCGCAGGATTTGAAAACGAGACATTTATATCCCTGAAAAATAAATCTACTTAGAGTAAATATACCACTGGGTGCATTTCTTTGGCCCTAGGACTGTTTTTTAAGAAGTAAATACCCAAAGTAGAGTTTAAAAAAAACATTAAAAAGTGAATTTGCATCTGTGGTCCCCTTTAAAGCACAAACACTGTAGGGAGACGCATCACATGCTAAAATAGTTCTGAGTCAAAATGTACCAAGACCTTGTCAGATTGAAGAGACTTCTTTGCATTCTCAAATGCATTTTGACAGTTTTCAGACCAAACCCAGTTTGCAGTCTTGTGTAGCAATGCTAGCATTTAACTTGCAGGCTAAATATTTAGCTTGCAAGTTAAATATTAAGGTCAGAGTTAAATATTTAGTTAGCAAATTACATATTTATTTTGTAAATTAAAAGTTTAGCTTAGAAATTACATGTTTATTTTGGAATTTAAATGTTTAGCTTAAAAATTAAATGTTTAGTTTTGAAATTAAATATTAAGCTTGGACAATAAATATTTAGTTTGGAAGTTAAATGTTTAGTTTTGAAAATAAATATATAACTTGAACATTAAATATTTAATTTACACCTAAATATTTAGTTTACTAACTGAATATTTAACTTGCAAGTTAAGTATTTAGTTTGTAAACTAAATATTTAGCTTGCAAATTCAATATTAAGATCAGAGTTAAATATTTAGTTAGCAAATTGCATATTTATTTTGCAAATTAAATGTTTAGCTTAGAAATGAAATGTTTAGTTTTGAAATTAAATATTAAGCTTGGACAATAAATATTTAGTTTGGAAATTAAATGTTTAGTTTTGAAAATAAATATATAACTTGAAAATTAAATATTTAATTTACACCTAAATATTTAGTTTACTAACTGAATATTTAACTTGCAAGTTAAGTATTTAGTTTGTAAACTAAATATTTAGCTTGTAAATTAAATATTCTGTTTGGAACTGTGACATTTATAAATGTATGAATAACGTGGCGAAAATATGACTTTGAAAAGTAAAACTAGTTTTTTTTTTTTTCTTATAAAATAAGCCAAAATATTGCTGTTAATTTTTGACTGCGTAACTTTACAAACGGCACCCCGTACCATTCAGCCTAACATGTGTTGACCAAAAGACTCAAACTCCAGCCCTTCTCATCTTACTGTGATTCTTGTCTACAACTCTGGAAGAAAAGCAAATGAGTGATATGCATTCCTTCAAGGAGGAACATATTAATGACTAAAGGTTGACCATTAACTCTCTTCAGTTCTCAGTAGAACAGCTCTGAACACTTTGGGGACATTTTGCTTTTAGAGTTTGTCTATGGAGCAACGATGATGAAGTACTGCTACTTCATGGTGATGATGAACCCGGTCTCGTGAGGTCCTCGCTCAGTGTCTCCGGGTGCCAGCAGCTTCATGTTTGACAGCTCCACAGCCTGTTACCACACGGCTGTTTCCAGGCCACCACTAATCCTGCAAAGCTTCTTTTCTCCTCATTAGCCATCTAACACTCTGCAGTCCTCGCTGCACTGAACTCCGTCAAAGCTTGTCTCTCTGTAGGTCCATGTTCACACAGCATAGTTTAGACATTTGGATCCAAACTAGGACTTCATTCCACATGTGAGCCATGAGCAGTAAAAGGGTCTGGATGAAGAACGGGTGGAGGCGACTTTAGAAAGAGCCGTGAATGCAGCATCTTGACGGATCAACTCCTCTGCAGGTGTGACCCTTCCACAGCAGTGGCTCATTTGTGTGTGGAACAAAGTGGATGGGTAAAGAGCACCTGGGGGGACGCTGCGGTGAACGTCAAATCAGAATTATCAAGAAACCATGCACCAGGAGAACAAGGTAACCAACACACACAGGTTACACATAAACTAATATCACATGATAACTTTGAGGCGCTTCATTTTATTTTTAATTTTTTTTACCTTACGTGTCCCTCTGGCTGTCCGGAGCATGTTGTGAGCATGATAACTTGAGAAAAAGGTGAGGTACCGACTTCCATTTTAGTGTGTGTGGCTGCATTTAGGTGTAAGAAAATTTTCTATCAAAAACTGCGTTGCCAAGTCAAAATCCAAGATGGCCACCACCATAAAGGCCTACATATACAGTATATATACACAGTGCATCTGAAAAATACTCATAGTGCTTCACTTTTTCCTCATCTTGTTACGTTGCAGCCTTATTCCAAACTGTATTACAGTAAATGAATCGCTTTCCTCAATATTCCACACACAATACACCATGATGACAATGTGAAGAAAAAAAACTGAGATTTTTGCAAATGTATATATATATACAGTATATATATATATG